>JASDQU010223913.1:16534-27909 GCA_032191745.1 Picea mariana | reverse complement strand
CAATGATTCTCTTCATCATCCTTACCCATCCCATGGAAAATGAGTAGCCTATGTGTTGTGTCTTCATTCACCATTCTCAATCTAGGACTGACTATTCATTGTTGGTGATATAGGTACCGATACTCTTCCTTGTGAAGTATTGCTTACTTTGTCTTCTTATTCACTCGTATCCTATCTTATTTCTTCTACTACTCTATCTTATTCTACTCCTATCGTTGTGCTATCTTTTGTTCTTTATTATTGGTTACAAATGTGCAAGGGGGGTGGTTCAAAGAGGGGGCACTTGCATCTTCTCTCATCATTTATTGTGAGGGAACCTAGAGAGTTTCCTACTTGTATCCACGCAAGTCCGTCCACTATATTTAATGCCTCTTYCCCTTCTTGTAAGGGTTCTTCACCATCCTCACCTACTTCAACACCTCTACTTTGCGCCTCRGCTTCCTCTGAGGTTGCGATATCTATCAACATCCAAGGGGGTTGGGATTCTTCTTCTCTGACCCTACTACCACTACTTCTGGTATCTTAATTGGATACCCTACTCCTAATGCCACACCTCTTCAACAACCTATCTTCATCTGTGATTCTCTCTAGCACAACAATATCTCCTGTACTTCCTCCTGGTGCGGTATCCTTCCTCTTTATTTTGGGTTTGACCCCTCTTCTCTCACCCCTTGCTACCTTCTTTATGCTCCTCTATTATGCTTTCCTCTTTATATCAACTCTTCTTTCATATATTTCGACTCTTTATCTCCACTGCTATTCTAGGTCCATTCTTTCCTCACCTCATCTCAACATCTTCTAGATCCTCTTAGCAGATCCATCTCCTCTCTCTATTTTCCCCCTTATTTTAATCTCCCCCAACACTAGGGGTTTACTCATCCATCCTATCTGGATCCATGGGCATCACTCCTTTCTCAATGAACAACATCTTTATCCATAACGCTATTTCTTCTAGCAGTCTCTTCCGGGGAGCTTCGACAAACTTTATTTCAGTCTCGGTGAAAGAATCACTGTATTGTATAGTGAACTCAATAATAGATCCTTCCTTCACTTGAGAAAAATAGATGTCGATTGCAGAAGCCCACTTGTTATCCAAAGCCTTCAACCTATCGACTATAGTCTAGCCCTAGACCAATGGTTATTTGGGTCTCAAAGTAGTGTTAGTAGTGGTTTTCCTCTTCAACCATTGATACAACAAATATAGAAACTCAACAAATAAAAATTCATGCAAATTAAATTAAATATACATCTCCTTCCAAATCTCAACGCTTGTTGTTAGACCATGGTTTTCTCGTCTAGAAAACACATCTTCCTTCGTAGTTAACTAGTCTTGTATTTCCTCCCAAGTTGGATTCCACCTCATTCTCTCCCTTCATCATGCAATACTAAACCTTTAGGTCTTGACAACAAAACCATTTGTTGGATCTCTTACGCACATCCTTCCTAACAATGGGGGGTTGATGACTCAAGGTTCATCCATATTTGACCAAAAAAACCCCAAGGTGTTGACATATCAATATTCAGTCAAGGACTAAGAAGGTCTCACCCAAGATTCCAAGAATCACAAAGACCATTTGGTCTTGTGTTAGATATGAAGGGATAAATCATACCAGGAAGCCACTTGGGTTATCATTCATACAATCAATTATAATCCATTAGTAGACTAACAACTTAAACCATTAACACATTCGTCCATCAAACTTAGAATATACACAAGCATTGATAGAGAGAACTGTAGCTTTATATTATCTCAATTAAATGGTAGAATGCATACATCAAAAGACCCACAATGCAATAGGAATATCACTCTGCGCTCTGATACATTTTGCAACTCATGCACTACAATGTGCTATGTGATCTTTGTTCATATTCTTCACATCCTACAAGATCAACTCCATTACATACTCTATATAGGATTGTTCCAGCCACATACAAAATTGTTACAAAGACTCATAACCCAACTCATGCAAAACTTGGACTGACTTCTCTTTTGTAGACCTGTGAATCTCCCTTCTCTTCCTTTGCTTCTCCTTTTCCTTCTTTTTATACTCTAGCATTTTGTCCCTTTCTCCTCTTCTCTACTCGCTCTAGTGATCACCATTTCTGCACGCTCCTATCGCCTACATGCAGTCCATGCAACCACTTTGGAGTGTGGCACTCCTAACAAACTTTCCATCTCATCCATCATCTGCCCCACAATCTCTCGTGTTGTGTGGGTTCATTATTTAGGAAGATTCTTGAATACCTTCTTCTAACTCGGCATGCATGCAATATCTTTCTGATCTTTTAGCACGTAGTATAGAACTTTGATTAGCGTGCAAACTTTATTCCATCCATCGTGTAGCTATTGATGTGCACACACATTGATATGTGTGTGTGCACAAACTTATCCAAAACTTTGGGTGTCAATATTAAGAAGGTATCTATTTCTTGTTGTAGGTTTTATTTGCTATAAAACCTACATGCCTATGCATATATGGATTTATCTCTATAGAAATAAAAACCCATGTCTAGTCTATTGCCATGGAATAACATAATTATTTCTATTTGTGTGAGATCAATGATTTGGTTGATCACCCTTATAGTTATTTCCTTTTTCTTATGGGTTTTATTCGATATGAAATCATGCATGCATAGAAGTGCATGAGTTTGTCTCTATAAAAAAAATACAAAAAAATTATAAAAAAAATACAAAAAAATTATAAAAAAAGTCACAGATTCATGCTTGCATATAGCCATCATAACCCTGTAGTTGCCATTTATATTTTTGAAGGCGTGTTTGGTTGGATTATTGTTGTTATTCCATGTTAGTTTGACATGTGATATAATTATTTCCCTCTTCTTGCTTGAAGGAGAAGGTTTGAGGCTATCACGTAAAAACCATGTTGTTGTTGCATTGTTATGTTATCTCAAAAATAAATATGTTCGCAGTAAGTGCATTTATTCATGCATAGATATATAGAGAGCATATATAGCATGGGTCTATAGGCTATACAATTAGGTTATAACATGTTATTTCTAGCGTCAAAACATATATTCCATACAAAACCCATACATTCATGCTTATCTATAGGCATCATAACCCCACAACTATCATTTCTATTCTTGAAGGTGTGTTTGGATGGATTATTTTTGTTGTTGTTGCATGGTAGTTTGAACTATTTTACAATTATTTCCCTCTACTTGCTTGAAGGAAAAGGTTTGAGGAAGTTGTCACAAAAAACTCATGTTGTTGTAGCGCCCTTGTTAGATTATCCCATAAAGTGATATGTTAGCAATAAGTGCATTATGAATTGACAGATACATAGAGAGCATATACAGTGTGGGTATGGAAAGAATACAATTAGGTTATCAAATGTTAGTGCTAGTGTTAAAACATCTATTCCATAGATAGATTTTGAATCTAAAAAAGGGACAAGCTAATTTTTTTTTCCATTACTTTGTATTAATTGTTTTGAAGATGTAAATAGTAGTCTATGGTACACCTATGTAATTATGAAAGGCTTGTGTGGGAGTTCTTATGCACAATTTGTTTTTCCATAACCATGTTTCTTGCAACATTGTTATCATTGTCCACCCACACAATCATGCTTGCATATATCCATGGTAATCCCATGGTTGTCATTTCTATTCTCGAAGGCATGTTTGGTTGGATTACTATTGGTATTGCACGATTGTATGACCTATTGAATGTTGTGTCTAAATATGTTTGATTGGATTTTCTACTTATGTAGGCATGGTGACAACTTTCTTCATTCTACAACAAACTTGTACCTCTACTTTAATAGGACAACATAGTTATTTTTGTTTGTGTGTCAGTAGTAGTCTAGCAGATTCTCCTTACAACATTTTCATACAGGTATGTTTGCAACAATTGAATTTATTGGTCATTTTGTTGCATGGATTATACATGGTTTCATTAAGCTATGCATAGTTTCATTGACATTGAAGGAAAGGAATTATTTTTTCTCATAGACATTTATTTAATAGGATTCTATTGATTAATTCAATGCATTTTTGACACCTCAAACTAGATATAAACCCTATTTTTTTGAATGTGTAGTGGTCACATGCTAGTGCTAGAGATGACCTTGTTTAACCAAGCTTCCTACTTGAAAATTTGTTGCTCTATCCTACCCTAGGTTCCTTGTTGACATGTATGTGAGGCATATATATGAAAGTTGTGTGGTTTTTCATTGAACTTGAGTTCATAAGTGTACATATTGGATTTGACTAGTTCATTGAAATTTGATTCCACCTAAATGTAACAACTAGAAGACACAACATTTTATGTGGAAACCCTTTCAGGAGAAAACCAGAAAAAATTATTTTTATAAATTTGTAGGCACCAACCTACTATTACAAATGTTTGTAGGCACCAACCTACTATTACAAATGTTTGTAGGCACCAACCTACTATTACAAATGTTTGTAGGCACCAACCTACTATTAAAAATGTTTGTAGGCACCACCCTACTAGAGACACTGATCCCCTCTGCTATTTATAAGCATCGACCTACTGGAGACATCGATCCCTTCTGATGTTTGTAGGCACTGACCTACTGGAGACATCAATCCCCATAGTTGTTTGTTTTGTAGGAACCAACCTACTTACATGTTTACAAGTTTTTCATATGAATTTACTTCACTGGTATACTTGTCGCTTATGTCTTCACCAAATCTGCTCTTCGCTCGTTACTTCTACTTTCACCAGATCCACTTTGCGCTCGCTACTTTTTCTTTTGCGAGATCAACTCGATGTTTTCTACTTCTATTTTCGCAATATCTATTAGTTGGATCATCACATACTTCGTCACTCTCTCCTTTTTAAATAATATTCAATCTTTTCTCATATTATATTCTCATATGTAAATATTACATTTCCGCTCTTCACCCACACCATTTCTCATAATCATCTTCTCGTTTTATACATTACCATTAAATCTACATGAAAAGTCATGTACATTTGAAAATACATGACCTTCATTAAATAAATAATTGATTTCCCTTTTTTAATTTAGTTTTCAACATACCATGGTAAAAATACCACCATGGGTTTTAAAACCATGTGCAAATACCAAGTGCACTTTTACTCCACTTTTAATTTTTAAACCACTTTCATATAACTTCATGTTTAATCCACTTTTACTTCTTAATCCACTTTAACATAACTTTCATATTTAATCCACTTTCACTTAACTTCATATTTAATCCACTTTCACGTAACTTCATTTCTAATTCACTTCCACTTTGTATTTCTTAAATTCACCTTTCCTTTGAATATTTATATTTTAACAATTACCTTTGACATCAATGGAAATAATTTATTCAACAATACCCCCCTTTTTCATCGATGACAACACTGTACTAAAAAACACGTAATCCTTGAGAAATAGACAGAATTTCTCCCTTGTTTATAACTCCACCCTATCTATAATTCTCCTCTCCCTATCTGCAAATCTCCCCTTATCTGAAATTATCCCCATTTGACATGAATGGAAAAGGAATGATCCCCCTAAGATGTGCTTATTTACTAACGATATGAGAGGGATATCACTCCCAACTTCTGTAGATTTGCAAATGTTTCTCTCGGAAGGGGTTTGGTAAAAATATCTGCAATTTGTTCCTTGGTGGCAATGTATTCCATCTTGACACTTTGTTCAGATACCTTCTCTCTTAGGAAGTGGTACTTTATGAGAATATTCTTCGTCTTTGAGTGCATAACAAGATTATTTGAAATGTTGATTGCACTTGTGTTGTCACAAATGATTGAGATTGGATGGTCATATTCTACCTTGATATCCTGTAGTGTTTGCTTCATCCAAATAAATTGTGTGCAACATGCTACTTCTGTAATATACTTGGCTTCTTCTGTGGATAGAGAGACTGAATATTGTTTCTTTCTCAACCAATACACTAGACTGTTTCCTAGAAAGAATGCTCCTCCACTTGTACTTTTTCTCTCATTAACACTGCTTGCCCAATCTGCATATGTATATGTTGTTAGAGTAAAATATGCACCTCTTGAGTACCATAATCCAAATTCCAAGGTTCCTTTTAGATATTTGAATATCCTTGTTACTTCTTGCACATGAATTTCTTTTGGTGCAGCTTGAAATCGTGCAACCAATCATATTTCTTGCATAATGTCTGGCCTTGATGTTGTCACATATAGTAGGCTTACAATCATTGACCTATAGAATGTTTGATTTGATTCCATAGATTCATCATCTTTGATCAATTTACAACCGGTGACCATGGGTGTGTGGACTGGTGCACAATCGTCCATTTTGAATTTCTTAAATTTTATTTTAAGAAAACTCAGCTTGGAGGAAAAACAAATAGCACACAAATTCCCCTCTTTAATTTGTTCTAACTGCAAAAAATGCTCAAACATTGTACAAAAACACTCCTGAAGAAGTTTTAACATTGTCACCAACAATGCAATATAATCAATCTCTATCAATCCAGGCAGTCTATGTATCCAACATAAGAAGTAATACATCTCCTACAACAATAGAACATGGTTTGGTCGGTCTCAACAAATGCAAGTCCATTCAACATGAAACAATCAAGTTAACAATAAAACATCAATTGGGTCCACATATCAACAAGTTCAAGTATTCCCCCCCGAGGGATCAATAAGTAGCAACAATAGTTCTTGTCGAAAATTTTAGTTAATGGACAACCCAGTCTAAACTCAATCATCGAATACGCAGTCAATTGTCATGTCAGGTCGATCCTCGGTCGACCACTTCCAAGGAAATCATTAGTAAGTAATATGAACGTTGCACGACTATACATCCAATGATACACAATGACATGAAGTCCTCAAACATTTGGTCAAATTATTCCACGACCATCCATCAATCCAACCACAATCTATCTTGGTAGTCAAAAATGGTCCACAATTTTTTTTTTCACATCTCTTCTGCAAAGATCTGAAAGCATGATTTCCATTCCTTCTATTTTTATGGAGAAAATTATGATAGGGCACATAGTTTTGTGTTGGTTAATTAGATGAAGTAGGCTCAGGATTTTGTTCACTTACAAGAGTAGAGAAACCTGACACATCGACAACAATATCATCTGTAACAACATTATCAAATTATGGCATGTGAGGAACAAACAAATCATCAATTTGTTCGACACAATCAACAATATATTTCTCATTTGGAAAGCCAGTTTGAATTCCACCCGCAACAAATAAAAATCCCTTGGTTGTAGCAAGGCCAAGTGTAGGTAGAGAGGCAATGGAAACATGATATCCTAGATTAGTCTTAATGAATGGATACCTTGGACAATTAATGAAATTATCTAAGGTTTCAATACTCTTTTCAAACTTCAAGCTTTTGTTTAACTGAGCATTTGAATTTTCAAAATATTTTCTTAAGGAAACAAGTTTAGCTTCTACCTTCTCACACTTTTCTTCCTTTTCCTTCAGCTGAACTCTCATGAATTCTTATATCTTTCTTTCCTCATCTAATTTAACTTTTAGGATTATGATAATATTTTCTTATTTTTCAAGGATTTATAACATTTTGGCTTTTGAATCATGATCCTCCTCTTCATATTTCCACAACTGCTCTTTTTGTTTCAAATTATTTTTCCTCAGCTTCTTTATTTCGCTTAAGGAACACATGGGTTCTTCTTCAAGATCCACTTCTCCATCTGTTTTAACGTTTTCCTCTTCTTTTGAAGCCATCATTTCTTTTTCTTCATCTATCTTTGTTTTGATTGTCATAAAGATAGTTTCTTTTCTATCACTTTTGAAACTACTTTCATTGCTCTCTTCAGACGAGTCACTAACCCCTTTTGATTAGAGTCTCTTCTTCTCATTATAAGAGTTCTTATTTTCATTCTTGTGTTGTTTATGAATATTTTTGTGTTGATGATGTTTTCTTTTTAAGTTATAGTCTTCTTCATTATCACTACTTTCATTTTTCACATATGGACACTTAGCAACAAAATTCCCTACTTTTCCACAGTTAAAGAATTTAAAGGACAACTTACCTTTGTATTTGCTAGATCCCTTTTTGAGTTTTCTCACAAACTTTGCTTCCTCTGCATCTGATTCACAGTTGGAAAAATCACTTGATTTTTGTTCTTTGTTCTTCATATTCTTTGAGGCTTTGAAAGATGATTATTTCTGTGATGTTTTTTCCTTTTTAGTAAATTAGTCCTCATTTCATATGTAGTGAGGATCCCATGCAATTCATCCATTGCTAATTTATCAAGATCCTTTATTTCCTCAATGGAGAAAATTTTGGCATCAAATCTTAAGGGGAGTGACCTCAACACCTTTTGCACAATCATTGGTTTTGCAATTGTTTCACCAAATCCTCTTATGGTGTTGACAATTTTTTCCACACATAGGAGATAGACTACAACATTTTCTTCATATTTCATCTTCAAAACCTTGAATTGTATTCTATGAGTTTGGAGCTTAGCCTTATTGACCTTGTCATTTACTTTATGGATTTTTTAAAGTTTTCCCCAAATTTCTTTCGTTGATTTTCAATGCATTACTTTGACAAACTATGATTCTGACAGACCACACAAGATGGTGTTCATGGCTTTTGCATCATTTTCACTAGCATTTTTCCTGGTCGTATCTGTTGGTGGAGTTGTTGAGGATGTATAACCAGTCACAAGCAATTTCCAAATATCAAAACCAAGGGCCATTAGACATGTTTTCATCCTTATACTCCATAAGGCATAGTTTGTTTTGTCAAACAATAGAGCCTTGTTTGTAGAGAAACCTTTCTGACCGACCATGTGTGCTCCCAAGATCTACCTTCTGGTGGCTAGACTGTTTCTGAAGGAACTGACTCTGATACCAATTGTTGATCACACACTTATACTGAGAGGGGGGGTGAATCAACATAGATGATTTTAGGGGCTAAGTTTCTCCAATGGGCTAATTTTCCATGGTTTTTCCCAAAATAAGATTCTCCAATTACCTTTTTTCCTCAAAACGATTCACCCAAATTCCACATAATAAAATTATTTTACCTTAAAAATCACCAAAATTTTATAGAAACTATATAAAATCCTTAGAAATTTGAATATTTTTACAAAACTATCGCCAAACATTTTATGTTTTGCAGATTAAGAACTAGTAATATTAACCCATGTTTCTACATTTTAATATAAATTTTTGTCCTTAAAGTCATCCATGTGAATCAATATAAGACTATATTTATTTTTTAACATTCATAAACCATAATGAGCAATCACATAAATGTAACAACTAGAAGAAACAATATTTTTATGTGGAAACCCTTTTGGTAGAAAACCACAAAAAACTTATTTTTGTAAATTTGTAGGCACCAACCTACTAGAGACACTGATCCCCTCTACTATTTATAGGCACTGACCTACTGGAGACATCGATCCCCTCTATTGTTTGTTGGAACCGACTATTGGAGACACCTATCCCCACAACTGTTTGTTTTGTAGGCACCAACCTACTTACAAGTTTACAAGTTCTTCATATGCATTTCCTTCACTGGTCTTCTTGCTTCCTTTATCTTCACCAAATCTACTMTGCACTCATTACTTCTTCTTTCACCAGATCTCGTCTTCTCTTGCTACTTCTRTTTTCGCCAGATCATCTYGAYGCTCACTACTTCTTCTTTCACAAGATCTATTAGTTGAATCATCACATACTTCGTCACTCGCTCTTTTTAAAATAATATTCAATATTTTCTCATATTATATTCCCTTATGTAAATGTTACATTCCCGCTCTTCACTCACACTATTTCTCACAATCCTCTTCTTCTTTTATACTTTACCATTAACTCCCATGTACATTTTAAAAGACACAATCATTAAATAAATAAATAATTTCCATTTTTTAATTTACTTTTCAACATGCCATGGGAAAAATACCACCATGGGTTTTAAAACCATGTACAAATACCATATGCACTTTTACTCTACTTTCACTTTTTAATTCACTTTTACTTTTTAATCCACTTTCACATAACTTAATGTTTAATCCACTTTCACATAACTTTCATATTTAATCCGCTTTCACGTAAATTCATTTCTAATCCACTTCCACTTTGTATTTCTTAAAGTCACATTTCCTTTGAATATTTATATTTGAAAACTTACCTTTGACATCGATGACAATAATTTATTCAATGATTATATTGGGTGTGAATGCACCTTCTTTATATGGGTCGACTCTACAATGTTGCTTCACTGTAGACAGGGATTTGTCAAGGTTGAAATCACAAGACCATCTAAGCCTTCCAAGGGTATGCATGTTTAATACACGATTATTCTTTTATACTCATGTCAGTAAAAATATGTTATGCACTCACAATTTTATGAAAATTAATGATGTGTGTGTCTATTTTGTAGTGTCATTATCCTTTGCTCGTGCATGGTTGTGTGAACCATGATTTCCCCCAATACCTGTGACGTGCCATATCAAAATTATCTATATTTGTACATTGGATCACATCAAGGGAGATTCATATGGATAAAACTCCATGGTGGCGTCAAGAGATAGCTGCATTTGTTTGTATGTTTGAGAAGGAACTTCCCACGAGTTTTATAGACTTACAAGTCCATCTTCTAATTCACCTACCTGATGAGGTTGAATTAGCCAGGGTTCTGTCATGTCGTTGGATGTTCTTCTTAGAGAGGTGCATGAAAAAATTTAAGGGGTTTGTTTGACAAAGGGAAAAACAGGAGGGATCTATGACGTAGGTGTACATAGTATACGAGTTGTTCTATTATGCCGGTGAGTACATAAATCAAATTGACGACACATAAGGGGTAGTCATTTGGGACGAACACCAAGATGAGGAAAAAAGGGAAGGGGAGCTACTCAAAACGAATGGAAAAAGGCACTTGATAAAGAGTAAGTCAGTTATATTTTTTTCAATTTAGTACAAAGAAATTGTTTACATTGAAGTTGATAATATATATTTCATCCTATGCTATTTGTTTTGAATTATTTTATACATCAATGAATTTAGAAATTTTGATGTCATTAATAAATTCGTTCTTTAAGTTGATAATATATATTTGATCCAATGCTATTTGTTTTTAATATTTGTATACATCAACGAATTTAGAAATGGATGTCATCAATAAATTCGTTCTTTACAATGGAGAGGCAATGTGACCACGGGTTGTGTTGTATGAAGAGAAAAGAAGGAAAAAAAACAATGACAGAAAAGCATTCAGATGGTTGAATGGTAGAATCATGCCTTATCTTGATCATTTAAAAGAATATATGCCAAAAATATGTCCCAACAGTTGGGTGGCTGAACAGATACAAGAGAAATATGCGATGTTCGGTCGTAATCCATGTGGAGAAGATCTAGATGCACTAAACATAGGGATCAGGTG
>JASDQU010223910.1:0-13719 GCA_032191745.1 Picea mariana | reverse complement strand
AGGGTTTAATTCCTACAACCTCATGCCTCTTCAACTTGCTCTTGTCAACTGGCCTATTTTATTTATGTTTATTGCTATCTACCATGGGCACTGTGACTCTTTATTCTTGGATTCTCTACATGGCAAGTTTTGATAAGTTGGGTCTTTTTAACTTGTAACCTCAACTTGTGGTGGCTGTGTACACAACCTTTTTTTGTATAAAACTCATGTACTTTCATTTTGTATATTAGCACAATTATGAAATATTTTATAATTATAATTAAATAAATAAAAATACAAAAAAATGCATTTCTCATATATTCAACAAATAAATTTTCATGATCATTAGACTTTGAGTTTCACTCTCTTCCATGAGTTTATTATAATTTCATGGTTTGACGCAAATTGCTACATTATGTTCAAGCCTTTGCCAAGTTCTCTAGGGTGAGACATCTTCAAGCTAGGTTCACTAAAAATGCTTTTATCATGCTATCTAGGCATGCTTTGAGCAAGTTATATTCAAACCTACATTAGATTTTAACTTATTGCTCTTTCAATTTCAGTTTTAGATTTATAAAATATCAAAATTTGTCTTAACAATGGCAATATGTAGAGCAAGAAAAATGGCTTCATGTTTTATGCGATTATCGTTCAGGAAGAAAAGGAGAAAGAGTAAATTCACATCCAATGCTTTAGATTTTGAAGAAGTGATATGTGTGTGTGTGTGTGTGTGTGTGTGTGTGTGTGTGTGTGCGTGAATGCAATTTTCATGTTATACCTTATAAAAAAAATGATAGGCACATGCATATTATATGAAAACATGGGGCATGAAAACAATGACCATAAGACAAAAAAGGTACCTCATCTACACCCATAAGTTTATCAAAACTTATAAAGTCCAAGCACCAAGAGATATACAATAAAGATAGACATTAAAACCTAAGTAGCAACACTATATCCCAAATACAAAGTAGGGTCACGATCATCTACGTTTGGGGCCCATCCATTGAATTGTGCCTCATTAGTAGGTGTAGTGGTGTCCCATCCGCCATCATTTCACTGCTCAAGTTGCTTCTCCATTGAGATAGCCAAGTCAAGTCAAGGTAACTTATCATTCTTAGTTCAAGGGGGTGATCAACTATGGTGCTCTCAAATTCAGTCCTTGCATTCATTACACTGTTGAACCAAGCAAGTTGCTCTGTAACAAGGCTTGTTGCTAGAATTGCGTGAACATGTTGAACTAAGAAGTGAGTGAACCTTTGGGGGCACTCAACTCATAATGTAAGGAACCGACCCCCAATACTTTAGAAATCCCCTGAGATGAACTAACTTGAGGTCCACCTTCCCATTTTGCACCTAGATCTGTAAGTGAAATTTGACACACATCGAAGCTCCATCATACCAAGTGAACTTATCAATATGAGCATTCTTAAAAATATATTCAATTTGTTTCTTTTAGATTAGAAACAAAAGTTTTATTTTAACAAGCTTCCATGTTGCATGAAACTCTACTTCCAATGGGATCTTATCACCAAGGAGACAAGATTTTTAGGTTAAAGACATAGAAAGAAGTTGACCACATAGGTTTGAGTCTCAAACCCATGTTGACTTAGAATAAGGACAAAACCAAAAGAAATGCTCGATTGTTTCATCTTTGTGACAGAAAGGGAACTTGGGTTTGGAAACTTTAAGATACTTTAGGGGTTGTCCAAGAGGAAGGTTGCCTAGAAGAAAGGACTAAACACACATGCCTTGTTTGGGCTCAATGAAAGCCTTCAAAACTCCATGAAGACAATACAACTAGGTAGACTATTTGGAAGTCACTCTCTAGAGTTTGTTTAACTTGCCATCAAGGTTTGGACTAGGATTGAGCCACCCATATCCGTTAAGAGGTCTATACTTCTTGAACCTTGTAGAACATTCCACCTCCAGTCTTTCCACCAAGTAGTTGGCGTAGGTAAACCTAGTTTGAGAAACATATCACATGCCACTAACACTTGAACTTACTCAAGGATAGTTTTTTCTAGCACGCTTAATCAAAATTCATCTTTGAAAAGAGATGGATTTTAAGTACGAGTATGGGTGTTAGAGGGATGCCCCACCTTAACGATACCTTTTTTGAACAATAGCTTGAATGAGAACCAAGTTGTTTTTGCCAAATATTTCCCCTCATATTGGATAAAGGGATAATACCAGATGAAATGATAATCGAAAAATGGGCTTGTGCATAGCGAACCCTCCTTCTAAGAAGGGTAGTCTTTGACAACCTCTCAGGCTTTCTAAGTACTTTGGTCCTCAAAAGTGTCATGAATTTGGCCCTTGGCCCATGTTAGTAGTAAAGTATTGAAATTGACATTTCTTCAACTCTTTTTTCCTAGTGGGGCTCCTTACAAGATGTAGTTGCATGTGAGCACTTTTCCATTTTTGTGTCCCTCAACAACCCAAATTACCCACTTTACACACAAGGCATGAGGTTGTTGAAACCAACTAAGAATCCCCAAGCCACCCCACTCCTTGGGGCTACAAGGAATCGCTTAGTTGAACTGATTGAAGACATTTTTTCCATGTAGGTCAGTTAAAAGGAAGTCCTTGAAGGAGTTTCTCTAATCGTTGATAGGTTGTAGCAAACAAAACACATCAAGAGGAATAGTATGCATGATCAGTAACAAGCACTTTTGAATAAATCTAGAATCTAGCCATAAGAGACAATAAGCATGTAATTTGTTTATCCATCAACACCACCCCCAAAGTGATTTAGAGGAAGATTGGAAGGAAAACATGGTCCTTAGAAACTTAAAAACTCGCCTAGTATGAATCCAATGACCACCCTTGGCTTCCTAATTGGTGAGGAATTTCATCTGAAGACAACTTTTAACATTGCGTTTAGTTATTTGTAATTTGGAGCTTGAAGCTTCATTAAAATGTTGAACACAATCCATGGTATTGTTCACTGATTCTTCTTTCTTCAAGATAATAATGAAAGAATCATTAACAAAATGCCCACTAACCATTTAAGTAGAAGTTGGGCTCGAGAGAGTAACCCCTTTGGACTAGTGGTTTAGAAGGTAGCTACTGGCCTTAGTGGCCAACACATGAAGAGTTGGGTTAGAGAGAAAACTTGTCTAATTGACTAAAATAGGTTGACTTCCTTAGATATAACTTGATTGACAAACATGCAAATGAAACATATGAAAACAAGCTCTCCACAACTTAAATACAAATTTAACCATAACCAAAGTCCCAAAACATGGCCAAGATAAAGGGTCATTCAACATAATCATATACTTTTTCAAAATCCATTTCAATAAAGAGGAATTCCTGAATTTCAACCAAAACAACTAGCTTATTCCATACCTTCCACACAACACAACCATGACATTATGAAGAATAAATCATCTTCAAATAAAACTTGTTTGTTGTTATTCCATACCTTCCACACAACCATGACATTATGAAGAATAAATCATCTTCAAATAAAACTTGTTTGTTGTTGTCATATAATATAAGGTACAAGATAACTACATCACATGACTAAAATCTTATACAAGATGTTGAAAAGTGTGATTAGTCGTGAAGTAAAAATCAGCTCTAGATGCCCTCCTTTTGAGAGAATCTCTATAAAACGGAGACCTACGTAATTTCTTTTGAAAAACCTATTTATAAACCATGAGAAATTCAAACTCAACACCCTCCCAAGTAACTTTAAAAAAACTCGAATGGAACGCAGTGTAACCTAGGGGACTTCTAACCACCATGGTTTGTTTGAGAATGGATTCTCACCATGTGACAAAGCATACGATTTACAAGGTCCAACAGAACATAGACATAATAACCATGGAAGACCCAATCGATATGTGCATGCCATTATCATCTTCACACCCCCTTATTTCGTCTAATTATAATTAGAATTTACCAACCATATACAGATTGACAATACCAATGAATTGACGTACTTCTCACCGTCGATCGGAGGCTTCCGCGTTCAAGTGGATAAGAAATGGTTTAGCTGTTTGCTATTATGGGCACACTATAGTTACAACTATTCCAGAAGAGGAAGAGGAAGGGAATGATGGCGCCGGTACTAATCATAGCTTCACACCAACTGAAGCATACCAAGAAAGTTGAAGTGACTCCATGGGACTCGAACCTCCTTGGACATCCCCACTCCATCATTGCAACTCCTCCTCAATCCCCTAACAAATTCTTCAGTCCTATAAATCCAAAACCTTCGGAGTCACAAACCTCCATCGCAATTGCGGGAAGTAGCGCCATTTCCATTTCAAATACTCTGAAGAAACCTCTACTGGTATGTGCGTTATCTGCCCTCTTGTCTCTCGGGGATCTGCGCGACATCACCAGACTGTATACTGCCAACAGCAACATTAACAACGATACTGCTGAAGCCTCGGGGTTGTTTCAGATGCCTCCCGCCAAGCTCAGCAATCGGTAGGCGCAGGCAGAGTCGAATATGTGCTTATCAATGTTTTTGTTTTTGATTTGATTTGAATCCATTGCTAAGAGCTCATAATAATATATGCACATGCACTACTGCTAGGTACTATCTGGTAAGGTCCGGAGAGTCGGAGTTGGAGAAGAAGGGTATCATCAATACGAATCCGGTAGCAAAGACGTCGATGGACAGCGGGCTTTCAGAGGAAGGGAAAGAGCAGGCATTGAAAGCTGCGTTAGAATTGGAGGCCATGGGAGCTTGCGAAGGGAGCTGTTGGATATGGCCTTCCATCACTCAGCGTGCCTACCAGGCTGCAGAAATCATCGCTGCTGTTAACAATATCGGTCGCAGGCAAGTCGCCTCTTTCATATTTATCCAGTATCCTTATGCTATGCTGTTTTGTGTATGTAAACTCAAGCACACAAAACAAACAGCGGTTCAATTTGTGTAAGTAATTGACACCTGCCCTTTGAACCCTTAGTAACGCAGGAACTGTCCACAGCTGGCAGTCAATCAACCTCAACACCTGGTGGATGTACCAAGTTGAGAATTGGACACGCTAAGTATCAAACCCACTGTCTCCGTGCCGCTGAACAACGAGATGCTTTACCACTGAGGTACACGCCCCTTTTGTGACTCACGGATTGATATCAAGGTCTGGTTCAGTGTCTCCAACGCCACCATTCAAGTGACACTTTGACTTAGGCCTCTTAGCCATCACTAATCGACCTCAATGCTTCGCTAAACCATTGTCAAAATTTGGAGAGGGTAGGAAGGGAATCAATGGGTAGGCTCTTCTAACACTAAGCTACATTTTCTTTTCATTAAGAACACAATTTATCGGTTCAATATCAAGGTGTAGATTTCTACCTCCAACCATATCTCCCTTCACGAGGTTTGCATGTTATATGATACAAGGTGTAGATTTCTACCTCCAACCATATCCCCTTCACGGGGTTGCATGTCATATGATACAAGCACAGTGAAAAAATGCGATATACTCACATACAAGAAAACAAACAAGAGAGAAGTATGCAAGCACTAGAGGAGATTGCAAAAATATAAATATATTTTGTACACTATTAATTATGTATTTATAAAAGTACATAGAGCCCAAAAATGGAATGGAATTAGAATAGAGCGATTGGTGGAGAAATTAGTAGGTTATTGATGAAGTCATGAGTGGAGCTATTAGTAGGTATTTTGTTTCCTTGGATTGGAAGCAATCAATGGAGAGATTGACAGAGAAATTAGAGGGTGATTAATGGAGTGATTAGGTGGAATCAAAGGAGGATCCAGTTCAAAAAACACCCCCAGAACCATGAAGATCGAGGAGAGAGGACAATTAGGTTTTCATACAACAAGAATCAAAGGAAGAACCCCAACTGCTAGAAGTAGAGCGATTGAACAATCAAAAGGAACCATAGTCTATCTAGTAGTGGAGAAAGAAGAGTGGTAGGAAAATGATCTCTCAATCCTAAAGGCCACTTTGGAAATTGCGAAAGAACCTCAAACACTTTTAGAGACACATCATCAAGCAACTAAGGTCCACATATCAACAAGCTCTCCTCTATTGCTAGGCGCTTCTTACATTGGTGCTCTAACAAAGAAGGCATCGTCCCTTCTCACAAGAGGGTAGAAATTCAACCGAGAATGCCAAGAAATTGAAGCAAAACAAAATAAAGCAAGAGGAAGTCAACATCCCTTGCTACTTGTTGATTTTTGTACGTTCGAGGCATGTATTCTCACATGGCCGTAGGTGTTGGGCATGTAGGAATCGTCCTGGGCACCACATTACACTTTCGATTTGGTGAGAACCCCCTTGGAATGAAGCTGGGGCTTCATGGGTTTGGTGATGGGCTCTGTGGGTTTGTGTTGGGGCTTCATACCCACAAGAAATCCTAATTTTATGTTGACATGTGGAGGGGCTTCTATGGTGACCCCTAATGATTGTATATAAAGGAGAGAGGTCATTGTGACATTTCATAATGTGTAGAGTGTGTGGAGACATGATGGAACTAGCATAAGTGAGTTTGCACTTGTGCTAGGAGGCTTGGTGTTTTCAGCAAAGGGAAATTCTGCATGATGGCAAATCTGGCCTAGGGTTGAGGAATCTCTATTTTCTGTTCTTGACAAGGAAAAACACACTGTACATGTGGGAGAGAGAGGTAGTCACAGAAGGAAGAAACTGTACGAGTGGAGTGAAACGTATGGAAGTGTCCATACAGGTTTTCGTGCATGTACGTGGGTTTCATTGGGAATAGTGGCGTACGTACGCGGGTTGCAATGGGAACAGTCGCGTACATCCGTACAGAGCTTCCTGGGCAGGTGCAGGTCCGTATAGGGCTGACAGGTGATGTCAATAGGTGGTCTGCAGATTTGTGGGCAGAAGATATTTCCAAGGATTCACTGAGGATTGGTTTTCTGTTTTGTATGGTTATTGGAGGACAAGGTTGTCCTYAAATTTTGGTGAAATTGTATTCGCTGAGAGGACAGGTTGTGTYCTCAAATTCGGTGATATTTGTATTGGTTGGAAGGGATGGTTTTGCCCTCAGGATTTCTGAATTCGAGAAGGTTGCATAACAGAAATATTATGTCTCATATGTGTTGATGATTCATCTCCGATCTTTTGTGTTTCCGCTGCATGTAATTTCCGTCAAYAATTTTAAGTGTAAAATTGTTTAGTGATAACAACTAGGGTTTTATTGTTAGATCACTAGGAAGCAATTTTCAGATCTGAAAATTAGTCACATAAGAGTATATGTGAAAATTGACACTGCCTCGTATTCAAACTTTTTGAAGTAATTGTTTCTGAAATGTTTTGCCATGCCATCTTATTGCTATCCAATTTGTGTCAGGCTTTCTACAACAGGAAATGGAAAGTTAAGATCAAGGAAATCATAGAAGCCAGTTTGTATGTTTTTGAGAATAGGCTATGACCAATCCCAAAAGATTTGTATTACAAGCTATATGGCTAGGCTGTAACCTTTTTTTCATACAAAAGCTAACCATTTATGTTAAAAAAACACTGGAGATATTAGTGGGTGTTTGTCCCCTTCGTTTTAGAGTTACAATTACATTATGGTAGGTGATAGTGAGGTGGAGTGTTGAGTGAGATATTTCCTAGAGTACAAATATAATACTTTGTTGACTAAGTTTAATCATTATATGATTTCAAGATAGCACTTGTGGTGGATGAATAAAATAATTTTGAATCATTAATTTTTATGGTTGAATGGGTGGCAAAGAATGTTATCAAACTCGACAAAGTCAACTTGACTTCATTGAGTTTGATTGGTCTTTTTCTTAAACCGGTTCGACTTGGATGTTGAATCAACATCTGACTTGGTTAGACTTGGTTGAGTCAACATCTGCCTCAACTGAGTCAACCCAAGTTGGATGTTGAGTCAGCCTTGTAGAAATTTCTGGGAAAATTTAAAGTTTAGAAATTTCACCTCTAATCCTAGAGGTTTCTTAGATCTTAACCCTGTGAATTTCAGCCTCAAGCCTGTTATGAAATAT
Organism: Picea mariana; assembly: GCA_032191745.1. Classification (NCBI taxonomy): domain Eukaryota; kingdom Viridiplantae; phylum Streptophyta; class Pinopsida; order Pinales; family Pinaceae; genus Picea; species Picea mariana. The sequence continues at coordinate 5,768 of JASDQU010223910.1, read as the reverse complement.
AGTATAAAACAGCAGCGGAAAAGATACAATATTTCATTCTCTACCAACCCAATCTTCTAGGCAATCCAAGGAGAAAAGATACCAAAGTGTCTTGATAAATTTCATCCCTCTAGGGCAACTTATCATGCATAAACCAGCTTTGAAAATTCTTTTTTAAAGAAGACATAACAACAACAAAACAACCCTTAAATTCTTCAAAGATGTTGTCAAATCCATAAACAAAATTGCCTTTACTTATGTCAAATCGGCAAGACATATATATGTGGAACTTTCATGCACTCGGGCAATTAATGCAAAACTGAAATTTGACCTTCTTCTTAGAAGGTTTCCCAGATCTTAGCCCTATAATTTTCAACCTTTAGGACTGCTGTAAATTAGAGTATAAAAAAGCAGCAGAAAGACTACAATAATTCACTTCAAACAACCCCAAACTTCTCGGCAATTCAAGGAGTAAAGATACCAAATAAAGAGATAAGTTTCAACCCCTTCTAGGGAAATTTATTAGCCAATAATCAGATCTGAAAATGAATTTTACAGCAGGAATTACAGCCGTATAAGAGCAGTAAAATCAACCCCTTGTATTCTTCCTTAGATGTCAAATCACCTCAAAATTTACCCTTTTACTTTTTTTCTAGGTAATATGTCTTGGAGAAAACCCCTTGGCACTTCTCCCCATTCCAATGATGGTACCCAGGGTAAACCCTAGATTCTTTAAGGCACAAGGTCAGGTCAACAACAGGGCTTGAAGCCATTACAACAACAATATACTCTTTATGAGCTCAACATGTCAATTACGGGAATAGAACTTGGGTGGGGAGGATAACACTCCATCCTGCAACCACTCAGGCTAGACCTAATTGACAATTTTTCCTTTTACTTATGTCCAATCAGTAAGACATAAATGGCTATAAATAACAAAGCATAAAGAACATATATAGATGAAATTCAAATAATATGAAAATGACATAAGATGTGGATAGCTGGAAACTTCATATATAAGCTCAAGTTGAAGCTAAGTTACACAAAATGGGGAAGCGTCTGGAAGTTTCCAAAACGGGGATGATAGGAAACGCGACCCTCCAAAAAAGAAAACGTCGTATATAATAATAATAATAATAATAATAATAATAATAACACATTATCTTGCAAGAAAAAAAATAATGATACACATAAATGACATTTTAGAAGGAAAACCATGTTTATATTAACTCCCATAGATGATCAATATCATTGATTACATGATGCAAGCAACAAAATCCAAAATTAGCCTTTATAGGTGAGGCTATACATCCAAAATCAACCTTTATAAATGAGGTTGTATGTGCTGAAAATGAAATAAAACATGAGCTAAAGACAACTGCAATTACATAGATTCCTAATACATGTCATACTGATCCTCATCCTCATCATTAAAGATAGAACAAGATGCATGTTCAACAGAACTAGAGCATGGATGGGAAGAAGAGACAATTCCACTTCTAGTTGCATCATCACCAATATCAAGAGCAACAAGAGAGAGCTCCAAGTTTGGACATTTTGCATCCACATCCCAATCTTTATGAGGCCCACTTGCATATCCTTCACCCCTACGAGACACAAGGTGGAGGTTTGAATGCACATATACAAGATCTTCAGCCTTCTGCGATTCCAACCTATTGCGNAAAACATGAGCTAAAGACAACTGCAATTACATAGATTCCTAATACATGTCATACTGATCCTCATCCTCATCATTAAAAATAGAACAAGATGCATGTTCAACAGAACTAGAGCATGGATGGGAAGAAGAGACAATTCCACTTCTAGTTGCATCATCACCAATATCAAGAGCAACAAGAGAGAGCTCCAAGTTTGGACATTTTGCATCCACATCCCAATCTTTATGAGGCCCACTTGCATATCCTTCACCTCTACGAGACACAAGGTGGAGGTTTGAATGCACATATACAAGATCTTCAGCCTTCTGCGATTCCAACCTGTTGCGCTTCATAGAATGAGTGAAACCATAGGTGCTCCAATTCCTTTCTGCTAATGAAGAGCTTGCCACTTGTGATAGAATACGAGTGGAAAGGCTTTGCAAATATACACCATTTGTCCCATGACAAGTCCACCATTTAATTGGGTTCATGGTCCTCCTCTCCTCCAAAGATGATATGTCTGCAAAATCCTCTAATCCAACAACAAAACAAGCAAACTCCTCTCTCACATCTGTTTGTTGAGAAGTTGGAAACAACCTATGGAAGACTTTTTTCACTCCATTGGCCACCTCCTTGTCCTTATGTGGGGCCTTCCTCTTCCTTTTGCTTTGAGCAATGGAATATTCCTCATAAAATCTTGGACTTAGAGCATGTGCCAAAGTGTGCAATGGAGTGTTAAAGCCATTCCACCTCGTAACAATGATGGATCTCACATGCTCAGCAAAATTAACATCAAGAAAAGGAAGAGTGGGAACCTCTTGTGTAATAATTTCCACAATTTTCTCAACCATGGTATCCATGCCATCATAAATCTCTCCCAAGAAAGGTTTGTTTGTGTCTGCATCTCAGAGAAGCTCAAATGCAGGTAATGTGAATTTGAGCAAGAATTCTATCTTGCTCCACCAATCCTCATCAATCAACACCCTCCACACCATACTTCCCCTCTTTGAATCTGCCTCTCTCCACTTGGCCCAAGTCCCACCCACCACCATACTCATTAATGTAGTTTTGACCTCAACAATGCGGTGCAACATAATGAAGTTTGAGACATATCTTGTCTCAACAACTTTGAGCAGCTTCAATTTGGAGTATTCTTGATATATTGCTTGAGACTGGTGGCGGTTGGTGATGAATTTTATGATATCCTTAGCTTTCCTTGTGACCTCCTTAATCCATGTAGTTTTTACCTCAATCTCTTCTAAAATCAGATTTAGATTATGGACAATGTAAGGAGTCCAAAATATATGATGGTATCTACTCTCAACAATCAAGCCTGTAGCTTTGCAACCATGTGCATTATTTGTTATAACTTTGCCACATTTGTTGGCCCTACTTGTTCAATAGAAAAAATTAAAATTTCAACGATGAAATTATTATCTTTTACCTTTCTTGAACAATCTTTTGCTCTTAAGAACATTGCTCCTTTTGGTGATGATGCAATGACATTGATCAATGGCCTCTGCCTTGTATCAGTCCCATCCATACGAGATAATGGAAACCCCCGTGTTGCTCCATGAGCTACGAATTGGTTTTATAACATCCTGAAGCAGTAGCCTCTTTTTCTTGAGCAAAATTGTTTTGAGTTTTTCATAGTTTGGCCCCTTGAAACCTTGAGGGGCTGTGTTAATTTCCCTCACCAAATCTTTCCAATAGGGGGACCGAACCACATTAAATGGGATGCCACAAAAAAATATGGTTCTTGCCAATCTGTTGGGTATGTGTTATATTTTTTGCAAGATTGGTCCCATGTATTGTACACTGATATGGGAGCATCGGGGGGGAGGGGGGGAGGGAGGGAGGGGTTCGAGGGCGGAGCCCCAAAATAATTTTTTTGGTGGTTTTTAGCACATGGTTTTTGTTTTTGGTTTTTGCTTTCGGTTAAGGAATTAAGGTTGTTGACAAATCCGGGTCAATGGATTAGGGGTTTGGATGTCGTGGGATCCTATATGTATATTGTATTGTAAACAATGAAAAAGATGATTAAAAAAAAATTAGAGGTGTGGCTCTAAATAGGTTGTTGGTTTCCCCGGTTTGGGTTTCTAGGGTAAAATCTCTGTGTAATGTGTGTGTGTGCCATTGTATCTTTTCTGTTTTTATTAAGAATCTATTTGCAGTAATTAATTGTACAAGGTTAAAATTTGCATTTGGTATTAGAGTTGTTATTGGCTTCAGGTGGATGCCTTTGTGGCTAAGGGTTTGGCTCGGGTTTGTGATAAACCTTGTTACAGTGGGAGATCTGCGGTATCGATTCTTTAGATGTAAAGAAATGGTGAGCAGTTTGAAAATAGAGATCGAGAAATTTAATGGGCAAGTTTTGAGTTGTGGAAGCTCAAGATCCAAAACCAAGAAGCTAGCGCCCAAGAGAGGTGCGCACTTCAGCGCTAGAATATGTACTTCTGAAATTTCCAAAATCACATGTGTGTTGTGTTTCGTCAATGGGGAAATCACCTTTATTTATACTAGACTGGACACATAAAAAATGGTGTTTATTGGCACAACAGGGTCGACCTCAATAACTCAGAATATAATTAATAATTACAATATTAATTATCTTTTACAATAATCATTAATTATCTTTCACTTTATGGTGGGGCCGACCTGTACCCTTTACATCACAATTAGGGTTACAAGTAAATCTTTACTCTTAGACAATATAGCAAGGGATCTCACACACCCACTAGTGCTCAGCCACTAGGGACACGTCTACCTGTGCTCAGCCACAGAGACGTCCTACTCAACAGATATCTATCTCACTGAGTCTCACAGGAGAATCATCTGGAGTACCACATCGTCTCAACTCTCTACATAGAAGAGAACGATACACCCATCACATGGGCACTTCATCCCTCACAAGGGTACACATCGTTTCATGTCAAACGACACACCCATCTCATGGGAATTCTCACCCCACACAGGGGCATACACATCGACACACCCATCTCATGGGCATCCTCACCCCACACAGGGGCACACATCGTTTCATCTCAGTCTTAGAGAGGAACGACACACCCATCTCATGGGCACACCCAACTCATGGGCTCTCTCATAGGCCGACTCACTCAGTCTATGTCCTGGAGGATGTCTCACGAAGCTGTAATCATCAACACACCCAACACTTCCTTTTGGTTGAGGGAATAAGAGTTAGGGGTAGTCACATAGTTTAGGTTTGAATCTTTCACCCTCTAATTTAAGAGAGTTTTAAACTTGTCAAAATCAGCCTAAACACTCTTCATAATATTAACTTTTGAGCAAGTTACTTTTCCAAGCACTTTACTTTCAAGTAAATTTTCTTTTTATGTGAATACTTGTTCAAAGCATTCTTTATTTTATATAGTCTTTCTTGGATTGAACACAATTGGTTTAAAGTTACCTTTTATAATCATTGTGGATATCTCATAACTTTATTTCATTCTTGTACAATTGTATTTATGTTGCATATCTCATTGACCCCATCTTGTTGATTTTAGGCACTAGTCTAATTGTTTTTTTTAAAATAAAGGGTTTGCTTGTCATTGAAAAATTTGCATCCTTGCATTTGCTGCCTTTCATTGGGTGGGGTTTCTTAACAAATTAATTTATTCAACTCCTAGATCATATAACAAACTTCACATAGTTAAATAGGGTCTACCCCCCTTGGCTTCCCTAGGAATGAGCCTAGATGGAAGAGGTCTAGATCGAGGTGACAATGGGTCCAGACTTAGGTTTGTGCCTCCAAGGACACACTAAGTGGGTTGGAGACTTCTCCACATTAGTAGGTGTGTATAAGGATGACAACAAACCTAATTGAAGCTACAAGAAGGGAGGAATGATTTCTAGAGCCTGTTATCGCACGGTTTGTAGGAAAGGGCCAAGGGCTTGAAACCGGCGTAACAGGAGCTTCCCCACCCACTGTCACCTCGATGGGGAGGTCTTTCTATTCAGGAGGGCAAGTCCAAGGGAGACGTCCCTAAGGCAATCTGGATAAAGGAAAGGGTAAAGGGTAAAGGCCAAGTCAAGGAAGACCCCTTTCACAGATTGCTGCCCAAGAAGAGATAGTCAAGATGAAGTCTTTCACTGTCAATGCACCTGTTT
>JASDQU010223909.1:0-17602 GCA_032191745.1 Picea mariana | reverse complement strand
GGAACTTTTACCACAGGTACCTTACTAATTTCTGTAAATGGACTCCAGAGGACAGGGTCTGAAACATTAGAGAAATTTTGTTAGAGCGAAAATTCCACAATGACTCATTTCAGGATGATTCCAGAACCCTATCTTGTACCGGCTGTATCTCCGAAAGTATAAGGCCTTAGGAGCTGAATTTTGAACCCAACGTACCTTGATCTGTCTACTAAATACCCTCCAGGTGGTTCCTTCTGAAACGTTGTATAAAAAAAGTTATAGTGAAAATTCCACAGTGTCTCAGATGTAGCAGCGAAACCCCAAGACCTTGAGCTCTGAAACCATATGTTAAGAACCAAACATCAATATAGCATAGAAAAACCTCAGGAAAAGTACTCAACGCCTTGAAAAAGAGATAATCTCAGATAATAAGACTCTTTGATGGGGCAACCTCCTTTTACCCCACTTAAATGTTCAAGTCCAAGATGATTCAAACTGAAAATGTCTCCTTGGTATATATAGGAGACTAGGAGGTTTAATGGCCTAAAGTCGACATAAATAAAATAACATTACTAATCTAAATTACAACTAATGGCCTAAAGACGACATAAATAAAATAACATTACTAATCTAATATGCCCCAATTAAGTGGTAATGAGCCAATATTAGGGCTTAACAAGCAGCTTCAACATTTCATCCTTCTTGCCTTCTTTCTCTGCTATCTCCTTTGCCTGCAAATCCTCTGTGGGAGGGAGCTTCAGTTGCTTCCTTAAGGATGCTATGTAAACATTTTTCTTCTTTATAATTTCCTTAGCTGCTTTAACGTTCGAAGGATCATAACCGATCTTGAGGACCAACTCCTCCAAAGTTTTGATCCTATTGTCCTTTGCAAAGGATGAAATCTTCTCCATTTTGAGCTATGTTTGAACATTGTTCAGGGACACCTGCAATTTAGACGCTGAAGTGGAAGCGTGCGCCAACGTGTAGAAGACCATTTCTTCGGTCTGCTTGTGCAGATCCATCTGATCGACTGGGTGCACGTCCTTCGTCTGGAATTCAAAGGTGGCCCTCTTGTAGTCGGTGATCACCTTGGGATCTGGTACCTGTGCCTAGAGGAAGGCCATGTGCATTTTTCCCTTTTCTGTGTCAAATGCAGACAACAGCCTATGCTGCGCAGTCGACGTCTACTTCCAAAATTGAGCGCAAGTACTGCTGGTAAGGGTCTGGTTCTTTTTCTTGATCATCTCGTACTTCTCAAAAATGCTCAATTTGGGTCCCACCTTGCCTGGCTGAGTGCTCAATGGGGAGTCTGTGGATTTCTTCGGCAATGCTGGGGTGATGTCCTTATGGAGGCTCGAACCGAAGGGTGGAATAATAGACTTAGTCACTGTGGTAGGCAGGGCTTGGGCAAGGAACTGAAATTGTCTTGGGCCTCTTAGTGTGCAACTGGAACTCTTCGGACGATACCTCCGTGACAGGCGGAGATAAATCTTGTCGAGGCCATTTTTTCTTAGGGACTTGTGGCATGGTCGTTGGTGGCACAATGGTCAGAGGAACCTACTATTCCACTTCGAACAACATGTTAGGCTCCCACACTGTTTGATTTGCAAATTTTTCCACCTGAGGCCTAGCTTCATGAACATAGGGGATGTTCTTGTTCTTCACCCTCATCTCTGAGATGATCCCATAAGGATCATAGTGCCATGGGAAGCTCAAGAAGAACTTAATTTCTCTCAACATCCTATCTGCTTCTTCCCCGGCGCCCCGACTGTTGCAGATGAAGGAGCCAATCTGCCCCTTGATTCTAAGCTTCTGCTTTTTCTTCAATGATACAAAATGGATATCATTTGAATTCATAATCTGCCTTATATATTCTAAAGCAAAGATTCTGACAGGCAAATATTTGGGCAGCTTATACGGTGCCAACTCGCACCCGTATACTTTGATCTCGGTATGATTTTGATACAGGTACCAATCCCCGGTCTTTGTGTTGTCCGAGAGATGCAGGATTCTCTGGACTTCATCATTTATTCGGGGCTCAGGCCTACCGCTCAGCAGACTTACCATAGGGTGGTAGAACTGATCGATGAACACCTTGAAACTGTACTTTGTGGAGTTGTGCTTGAGCAAGGAAGTCCATGCTGTGACTGCTTGAGGTTTACCATCTTCATCCATCTTCTACATGGAAAAACTAAATTTATCTTCTTGAAAGAAGACAAACATATATGCCAGTATGGACGAGTATCTGAACATGCCTTCCGTGCCAAAATTCATGAACTGTTCGTGAATATTGTCTGCCAAGAATGTACTGAAATCAAACTGGGTGGTGGGCTTTTTGTTGGTAGAGAAGATGGATAGAAAAGCCGGAATGGGTTCATCTACCCACTAGTCATAATAATATCCTAACAAAGCACAAAGGGATGAGATGACCTGGTTTCCCTTAGTGGAGAACATGGAAGAAGGATAAGGAGGATTGGTGGAGGGAAATTGAGCGGATGCGGGAAGGAAAAGCTCAAATATTTGAGCTCTTTGGGGAAAAGTCATTTTCTGGTACAACTCTGTAAGGATTTCCAGGTTGAAGGGAGACGCAGAGTCGGCTCGAGGGATTTGCATCATCTGGTCTATGGACTCGGGTGTGATGAGGAAAAGGATTTCTCCGGATGAGGAGATGATGGCTCTTTGTTCGGGAATATAGTGAGCTTGACACTAGAGAGAAAACAAGGGAAAATGGTGGATCTTAGGGAAGAGGTAGAGGGGTAAATTGGACTCCCAGAGTCAAATTTCATCACTCTGGTCCAGGAAAACTTCCCTGAGCCATGACTGGAGGTCTGAGAAATCAAAGTCAGATTTTGTATTTGCAATCAACCTGTCCTTGTCGACCATTGGGATCTTGTCCAGGTCGACAGGAGGCGGGAGAAACAGATTCTCGTCTCCTTCTGCTTGTTTGGGATTTGGTGCCATTTCTGCAACAATACCTGCAATAAACACAACGTTAGTGGGGGCAATTGACTATGGATGAGGGTGACGGAAAGTAACGAAAGGGTAAGCAGTGAATTTCTCTGGTGCGATGTGTGAATAGTGAATGTAAGGGGAATAACGGTAGTTTTATTTAAACTGGGGTCGGTTGGGTGTGGGAGATAGGTCAGCTGGATAACAGATGGGTTATCCAATAATAAATGGCCAATGGATAACTATGAGGGTGTGATGGCAGGTGACTGTGACTGAGGGATACGAATGGGTGACGTGGTGACTATTGATTGGAGATAAATTCATAATAAGGGGCTTGCTACCAGTGAATAGGGGGGAAGACTGACAACGGTTATGGGACATGACCAGCTTGGAAAAGGTGGAAGGTGACGTCCAGAGGTGATGGAGGTCTGTCAGATAGCATATGGTCACAGGACTTGGGGCAATAGATCGACGCCACGTATAACAAGTGACCCGCCAGAGGGAGATTACCATTTCGGACCCCCCCCCTCGGTTAAAAGAAGATCATCCGGGGGGGTCCGAAAACCATTTTGGGTCGTTGATCTGCGTGCTTGTTTCCTGACCATAGATCTTTGCGCGCCCTTTATCACTCATTCCAGACCCCCCCTCCTCGGTTAAAGGCAGAATGGATGAGGGGTTCCAGAATCCAACGCTGACCGTAGATTTGAGCGCTTGATCCAGAGCCGTTCAGATGCACGCCAGTCTTATCATTGATTCCGGACCCCCCGGTTAAAATCAAAATGGTCGAGGGGTCCGGAATGCTTTGTACACCGTAGATCTGGGTGCCACGATTAGGACCGTTGATATGTGCAGGGAGCATAAGTGGGGGAGCGGAAAACACATGCGTTGGGAAAAACTTAGGGTAAATGCGTTTTTATGGGTTTTTCCAAGGTTTTCCAAGTAGATACCACCAAGGGGTTAGACAAACGATCTTTTTAAGCATCTGAAAACATGGTGCAACACTTACATCAAACTGGTTCTTATTGAAATGAAGCAACAAAGCAACTAGTCTACATTCTAAGCTACCTTCCTATAGAAATTAACCCATATTAGACTGTTGGGTTAAGAAATTACTCTATCCTGGGGATATCTGACCAAGATTAGACAGTCTGGTCAGATTTATTCACTAATCTAACCTAGACAATTTGGATAAGATTAAACTGTTTAGCCAAATTCATTCCCTACCCTATCAACATCAAATTTAAAAAGAACTTGGCCATGCTTGAAAGGTATGGAACAAGTTACTGTTATTGCATGGAGATTTTATTGCAAATCTTTTATGCCCTCTTTTTTTCTTTTTTCTTTTTCCTTTCTTTTTCAAATTATTTGCAAAATCAAAAATCATTTGTTAACAAAAACACTAGAGACAGATAATATCCTAGTCACCAGTTGATCCTATAACTTATAGGGTGATAACAGCGGCTCCACCTGGGGATGGTACTTGCCCTGTGAAGTGCCAAGAATCTTGGTTCCTGTCATTCTGAAAGTTTTTGCCTAATGGCCTTCATTGGTTTTATTCTTAAAAATTGGAAGAACAGTTCAACAGCTTAGGGTCTTCTCTCCAGGCTTCAACCAACTGACTAATGTTCTTCGCTCAGAAAATGTAGGCGAAAAATAAAAATAAAAATGGTATGTACAATGGAGAGTGAAAACTCGAATCTCTACTAAGGGGGCACATAATGTTTCAACATTCTGCCATTTACAGGTCCTCCTAGTAGATCTGTCCCATCAATGTTGTTTAGCAGGAAAGCATTATTTCCTCTGAAAGCTTGGATCATGTATGGTCCTCTCCACAGAATGTCAAATTTTCCATGCTTTCCCTTGTCTTCATTTCTGGCATCCCATTTCAACACCAAATCTCCTAGTTCAAAATCGTCTTCCTTGGTTCTTTTTTCAAAAATCTTCTTGATGCTTTCTTGGATCACCTGAGTCTTGTTGAAAACATCTTCCCTAGACTATTGCAAATGGATCATTTGGTTGATCCTTCTCTGTGAGTCATTTGGTTCAGCTTGTACATCTTGAAGCAAATTCATGACAGGGACTCCTAAAGAAGTGGGAAAAACTACCTCTGTGCCATAGACCAGCTGGTATGGTGACATACCAATCGACCTTTTGGTGGTCATCCTGTCAGCCCATAACGCAAACACCAACTTGTTGTGCCATGATTTCTTGTTTTCCTGCAATGTTTTCTTGATAATATTTACCAAGTTTTTGTTTGAAGATTCCGCCAGCCCATTCCCCTGAGGGTAGTAGGATGTGGAATGCCCCAAACCAATGTGATACTAGTTGCAGAAATCTATGAGCTTCTTCAACCGAAAAGCAGCTGCATTATCAGTAATAATCTTTCTAGGACATCCAAAGCAAGAAAAAATATCATTTTCAAGGAATTTGATAATAACAGAGTCAGTGGCTTGCCTGCTTGGTACTACTTCAATCCATTTAGTAAAATAATCGGTGGCCGTGAGAATCCACCTGTGCTAGCCTGAAGAAGGGGGGTGTATTTCTCCAATGAAGTCCAGTCCCCATTGCTGGAAAGGGGCCTCAACTGAGATTGGTTTCAGAGGTAGAGGGAGGAGTTTCCATTTGCCTTCAAACAACTGACATTGATGACATGCAGTTACCTTTTGATGCACATCGACGAATAGGGTGGGCCAATAGAATTCAGCTCTGAGTATTTTGTTGGCTGTGACCTTCTAGTTCAAATGGCCACCACATTCTCCTGCATGAAATTATCGTAACACGTTGTCATCTTCATCTTTCAATAAACAATTTAACAAAATGCCTCCAGGATCTTTCCAATACAAATTGCCTTCTAGAATACAGAATTTTAAGGCTTTCAACTTTAAAAATCTAGCTTTAGTCTTAGTCAAGCCAGGGGGAGCTTGTAAATTTTGCAAAATGGATATAAGGTCTCCGTACCATGGAGAGTTGAGAAATACCTCTCTCACGCTTGGAGTCGCCATCTCGCCCTGTTCATCTGCTGCAGCTAAAAAATTAATGTCAAGAGCATGGAAATTTGATTCAGCCATTAATTTAGCTAGGCCTTGACCCTTGATTAGTTTTGTAGGCTTAATCTCTATATCGTATTCTAAAATAACAACAATCCATTTTCCCCTTCTTCCATTAGGGTTGTCCTGGGTCAAAATGTCTTTTACTACCGCATTCAGAACATAAGCTATGGCGTGGGAATGAAGAATGTAGACTCTAAAGTCTTTTATGGCTTTTACCAAGGAAAAAGCTTGTTTCTCCATTATCTTATAATTCAGAGCAGTGTCTCTCAATGCTTTGCTAAAGAAAGCTATGGGTTTTTCATACCCTTCACTATTCTTTTGTAGTAACACCGCTGCTATAGTATGTTCGGAAGGGAAAGAGAAAATATAGAAATCCTTAGTAAAATCAGGACTGATCAAAACGGGGGCTTCTGTGAGTGCTCGTTTGACTTGTTCGAAAGACTGTCTAGACTCGGAGTCCCATTTTATTTTTACATCCTTTTTTATCATATTTGTAATGTTTCTGAGGAGATCTGCCAGATTGGGAATGAATCTTCGTAGAAAGTTTATTCTCTCGATAAAAGACTGTAGTTCTTTGAGGTTTCTTGGGTGTTCTAATTTTTGTATGGCCTCGATTCTGCTGGGGTCTATTTTGATTCCATCCTTGGAGATGATGTGTCCTAGCAGTTTGACTTCCTCTAGCTCGAAAAGGATTTTCTTAGGATTTAAAGAGATCCCAAACCTTCTACATTTATTGAAGACTCGTCTAAGGTGTCGCAGGTGTTTTTCATCAGATCGAGAAAACACAGTTACATCATCTAAATAGACGACAATAAATTTACCCGATTCTTCCATGAAGGCGATATCCATCGCTCTCTGGAATGTGGCTCCTGCGTTCATCAGACCAAAAGGCATTTTCACATACATGAAAGTGCCCCATGGTGTGGTGAAAGCGGTTTTGTCTTGGTCATCCGGGTGAACTAGGACCTGATTGTAACCTGAGAAACCGTCCAGCAGAGAAATTCGACTGGATCTGACCATCCTTTGCAGGATGTGGTCCATTTTTGGCAAGGGGTAATTATCCTTCAGGGAGACTTTATTCACATTTTGGGAATCTATGTAGAGTCTGATTTCCCCAGATTTCTTACGTGTAGGGACCAAATTGGATACCCATTTGGAAAAACGCAATGGGACTATGATCTTGGCATCGTACATTTTTTTGATTTCCTTTTCTACCAGAGGGAGTAACTTGGGATTTATCCTCCTAAGTTTTTGTCTAAATGGTTTTTGGTCTTCTTTTAGTGGAATCCTGTGCTATATGATGCTGGTATCGTAAGCTTTCAAATCCTCATAACCCCAGGCGAAGACATCTGAATACTCTTTGAACAGTTGAATGCATTTGATTTTTTGCTCAGGGGGCAATGATTTGGACAATTTGACTACCCTAGGTTTCTCCTCTGTCCCTATATTACAATATTCTACCTCTTGTCCATTGGCTTCGATTTTCGGTTTTTTGGCTACGTCGTTAAAATCAAAAAAATCCTCTAAAGGAACTAGATCCCTAGGCAAAACATTGCTTTTCAAATGTAAAACATCGACATCCATTTCGTCATCGCCTAATTCTCCCGAATCTATGCTATTTACACTATCAATTTAAAAATAAGATCTATTTACATTTTCATCTTCGTTCTCTAAATCTATATTTTTACATTCAAAATCATTTTTACACTGCAAAAAGTCTTCGATTTGATCATCATTACCAAACACTTTCCAATACCTGATATTATCGGGAACGGTTGGTCTGCATTTCACCTAAACAGTGTATGGGCGAGTCAAGCAGAAATGAATCTTATAGGTGGCTGCTGACGTAGCCAATCTGTCCGCTAGAATGTTTTGTCCCCTCGGCATTACCTGCAAGTCAACTTCAATGAAACATCTCAGGGCATCAAGAACAACATTCCTATAAGCTCTAAGACGTGGGTGTTTCGCAGCGTACTCACCTTTGATTTGCTTGATTATCAACTCAGAATACCTCTTACCATAATCTGTTTAGCACCAACTCTTTTCAAAAGCTTCAGACCGAGCATCAAGGCTTCATACTCGACAATATTGTTAGTGCATTGGAAATTTAATTTGTAAGAATGATTTTCTGAATACCTGTTTCTGTGATTATGCAGCCAAAATCCTGCTCCAGCTCCTTCTTTGCTCACTTCTCCATCAAAATCCATGCTCCAGAAATTAGCTGGTAATTCTTCAGTTATCACATTTTTCATTCTTGCTACCTCAATGATTTCTTGGCCTTCGTCCTGACTAGATGTATCTTCTCCCAGCTAAGTATCTTGCTCTCCTGTGTCACCATCGTTGTACAAGATAAAAGAATCCAAGTCAGAATGCGTAGAGTAAAGAGGATAGTTGTGTGGTTTTTCCTGGCTACTAACCATGTACTTCATCAATGTTTCTCTGTATAGCCTTCTTTGTTGCCCGAAAACAGGGATAGTGGCATAAGACATATCTAGCTGCAGGGTACCTCTCAACTGAGCCCCCCAAGACCGAGATAGAAACATTCCATACTTCAGAGGGATGTCTGCAACTACCACATCCATGACCATGCTCTTTGCAGGAATCTGAACCAGGGTGATACATAGGTCCTTAATCAAACCAATACATCTAAATTTACTGGAGTCAAATGAGTGTAAATCCTTATAAGGTCTGGTGACCTCTAGTCCCAGTTTCTCCATTACTGCTTTAGGTATCAGATTGTGAGAAGCACCCGAATCCAGTAGAGCGTTATGAAATATCAGGTCATGTATGTTTAGATTGATGTAAAAAGGAGCGACATCACCAGTATCATCTCGACCATCCACTTCAGGTCCAAAAAGAAGTTCGAGTTGATCGTCAGTAAGATTCATAGTGTCTGAATGATTTGTTGATCCAATGGTTAAGGCCTTGGTACCTATGTCAGGTTCAATGGTCAGTGCTTTAATCACCTGTGAACGATAAACGTCTTTGTTCATCAACTCGGAAAGTGGAATGGGAATTTTTACTTTGGATAATTCCCCCTCAAGGATGAAAGGTGTAGGAGCTCTGCCTTGGCTCATCAATTCTGGTTTGTCCACCAAACTCTTCTGTCCAGAAGTACTTGGTGGATTAATAGGTGAAACCTCGGGCTGTGGCGGCCCTTTCAGAATAGTAAGGTTTTTCTTCATGGGAGCTTCGACAGTGCTCTTCTCCAGAATCTTCTCGGCAGATGGCTCCGAGGCCTTCTTGGTTTCGACTACCTTCTTGGTTTCAATAGTCTTTTTTGGGGAACTCCCTTCTGTCTTTTTACTCCTCAGATTGTATTACCGGTGTACCTCCAAAATGGAATTTTCGAATGCCTGCTGTTCTGCATCTTCGGCTTCTTCACTTACCTTTGTTTAATTGAGAAGAAAAAGTTGTTGCTCTTCCCGGGTAAGGAAAATAGCTTCGTTATCGTAAATGCCCATGATATTTATGTGAGTATCCTCCAATTCCTCGATTACTTCCTCCCCTTCATCAACATAATTTTCTTGTAGGGGAGGTCTGATCTGCTAATCTGGATCCCTCTACTCTCTTTGATCTCTAGGATCTCTCTTTCTAATTTGAGGAGGGTTTCTCCTAAAGTTAGGGTTCTGAACCTGAGGAGCTGGTGGATTTTCTCTCAGAGGATTTCTGTATGACACAGTAAGTCTTTCCATCATTCTTTCCATTGCTCTGGACAAAGAATCCAATTTGGAATCTGAGGTTGACGTGGAAGGTTCTTATTTAATTGTGACTCTCCTCTCTGACCTCTGACGTTCCCTTTTTGCCAACAAATTGGCCTCCACACTTATTGCACTTTTCTGCATGTCTTCCAGGGTGGTAGAATTTCTTTCCCTTAGTTGGTATGACATGTCAGCGTCAAAGCCATCAGGGAATTTTATCAAGGCCAAACCCTGTGGAGGTTTGATTTCAGCTGGGATTGTGTTATACAAGTTGTTGAAACGAGTGCAGTAATCTTGCACCGTCTCACCTTGATTTCTTCTGATATTTTTGTATTCTGACAAAATTTGCAGAGGGTTTTTCTTTACCTCCCATTTGTCTAGAAAACTCCTTTGGAATGCGGTAAGGTCAAGGACTGAGGTGACACACAACCCTTTGTACCATTTTTTAGCATCACCTGTCAAACTTTGGGCAAACAATCTCATTTGAATGTCAGCTTCATCTACTTCATGCAGATCATAATAATCATTCATTTTATCTACGTGCTTTTGTGTGCTCAAAGATCCTGTTGCATCAAACTGTGGAAGTCTCGTTTGATAGTCTTGGGGCATGGCATGTAGAGGCACAACCAACACCAAGGGAGCATATCGAGCTACCATGATGGGTGGAGGAGGTGGGATGACAACCTATATGATCGGCAAGGTAGCGACTGAAGACGAGGACGATGAGGGACTAGATAGCACGGAGGGAGTGATTTGCGGTTTTGCAGTGGGAGACATAACTTCAGGGGTTCGGGGTTGCAAAACGGTTGGGTCGAAAATGATTCCAATCACAAAACTATCAGACTGTGTTCTAACCAGGCTTTGTTGGGAAAAGGTGTTAAAGTCAAGGTTTTGAAAGGTAACAAGTTTCCCTGAAAAGGAAAGGGACTTATGAAGGGGAATATGACTCACTGAGCCTTCAGCTAAGGTCTTTTTCCTGAGCAGTTGTTTGGGGCTATCTGTCACTATCGCAGGTTCTGGGTCTGGATGAGATCGAGTATAAACTTTCTTGGGAGCCAGAATTCTTTTTGGTTTTTTATATATATACTTTTTAGTTTTGTGAGTTTGAAAATAATATGTACAAAGTTTAATCAACCTCTAAACATTACTTTCTTCTCAAATTTGCAATATTCCAGGAACAAACTTTCTTTTTAGGGAAAAGAAAACATGAAATTATAAATTTTTAGTTCTCTCCCCAGCGGAGTCTCCACTATGTTAGCACTTGGTAAATTTCCTAGAGGTTGAAAACTGAAGAAATCTACAAAGGTAACTTTATCCAACCACTTTTGAAGCTGGGATCTAGCCCTTACAACTTCAGAGAGGGATCTCTCTATATGATTTAGCTATGTTTCCAATTTAGATATTAGGCTAGGTAAAGAAATAGGTCGGTTTTGTTGTCAAAGTGTTTTTTGAATTGGTTGAGACAGTCTACACATCCATTGGGCTATGGGGTCTGTGTTTAATAAATATGAAATACAAACCAGAAACGCAAAGGGAAAACTTTCACAGGGCGAGATAATATAATCACTGGATATTTTAGTAGCTTAAATGATGATTAACAGAAAAGATGAGAAGGATAATTTCAACAAAGAAGCAGTTAAGAATTCCTTTATTGAAAACACCAAAAGAAAAACACTAAAATCTTTCGAGTTAGAAATAGGGTATACGAGATAAATCCTGCAACATTCGTTACTCTTAAATATTAGAATTAGAAAACAAGATGATAACAAAGCAAGAATAACATTCAACTTAGGGAGAAAAACATCACCAGTGAATACACGCAAGAATCCTGTAAAAGTGCCTCCTTTTTATTAATGGAAGATCTCTTAAAATTTTTTACAGTCTGATAGCGTCAGGGCATGAAGATCAACAACCCTCAATACTTCGAAAGGTGAAGTATTTATAACTCAAATTACAAACGTTCTTGTCATAAATGACTAGGTCGTGCTAAATCTATTTTTAGCCTAACTAATTTAACAAATTTCCTAAATCTAGGAACTGCTTGATGACATGGTGTAACTGCACGCTGATTTTTGGGTGGGCCGTTGATGAAACCTCTGCACGACTTCATCTGATTGGACAACTGACTGGACCTGGAAAACTCATCTGCTAATCAATCAAATTGCAGAGTTCCTCCCATCTGAGATGACTGGGCACGTTGACTTTGAGCAGTCTTCGATACACTTCGTCCATTTCTGTATACTTGGCGAATGTAGGCTTGGTGAGGAATATCTATCGAATCTCGTGTTGGATACTGATGTCCCACTGAAGGGCATCCAGGAATGCCTTGCTGATGATGCTACCTTGTATGCCTGCAAACTTTGAACTGTACTTAGCCACTTCGGCTAATCTCTTCTTGTAGTCTGGGAGTGTCATCAATTTGTCATTGATCACTTTCAGACCAGGAAGACCTTTCTTCTGGAGAGCTTCAATCTTACTGAAGAATCTCTGTACCCCCAGGTCCATGGCCTGAACCTTTTCTTCCAACTGAATCATTAATCATCTCTTGGTCAAAACTCTTTTGACTTCAAGGATGGTCTCTATTCTGTCTTCAATCTTTAGCTCTTCCAGCTCTTCCCTGGTCTTAGAATTGAGGAATTTGATGATCTCGTTCACTTGTGTTGGCATGTCTCCCAATTCTACTCTGATCTTCTCGATGGCCTGTTTGCTTCTCAACACCAACTCATTCTTCTCGAACATGATCTGGATCATTGGCCATATGTCATTCATGGACTTAGTGATGTCTGTCCATACATTCTCTTTAACCTCGGCCAAAGTCTTTCCTGCCACTGTATACTTTCGGAGTTGTTGTAACTACTGCTTGAGCTGCTTTGTCACCTTCTTTTTCTTGGAGAGGCTGGTCTGGAAGAAAGTTTTGAGTTCCTGAAGGTTCTCAACTTCCCTTTTAAGCCTGCTGATCTTTGTCTCCTGCAGGTTCATCTTTTCCATGGATTTAGCCAGGTCGACTGTCTTCTCCTGTGATTTCAATGGAGTCGCGGATGGGACTTTTGTCACTGATGCTGTGCTCACTCCTGAAATTGGAATAGCACTCAATGGAATGACTTCCATTGGCTTCAGTTGTTATTTCTCCTTTAATAGTTTCTCCATCTCAGCTTCCATTTCCTTGAGCTGTGCATTCTTCTCCATGAGCAACTTCAACATTTCATCCTTCTCGCCTTCTTTCTCTGCTATCTTCTTCACCTGCAAATCCTTTGTGGGCGGGAGCTTCAGTTGCTTCCTTAAGGATGCTATGTCAGCATTTTTCTTCTTTATCATTTCCTTGGCTGCTTTGACGTTCGAAGGATCATAACCGATCTTGAGGACCAGATCCTCCAAAGTTTTGATCCTATTATCTTTTGCAAAGGATGAAATCTTCTCCATTTTGAGATGTGTTTGAACATTGTTCAGGGACACCCGCAATTTAGACGCTGAAGTGGAAGTGTGCGCCAACGTTTAGAAGACCATTTCTCCGGTCTGCTTGTGCAGATCCATCTGATCGGCTGGGTGCACGTCCTTCATCTGGAATTCGAAGGTGGCCCTCTTGTAGTCGGTGATCACCTTGGGATCTGGTACCTGTGCCTGGAGGAAGGCCATGTGCATTCTGCCCTTTTCTGTGTCAAATGCAGACAACAGCCTATGCTGCGCAGTTGACGTCTGCTTCCAAAACTGAGAGCAAGTACTGCTGGTAAGGGTCTGGTTCTTTTTCTTGATCAGCTCGTACTTCTCAAAAATGCTCAATTTGGGTCCCACCTTGCTTGGCTGAGTGCTCAATGGGGAGTCTGTGGATTTCTTCGGCAATACTGGGGTGATGTCCTTATGGAGGCTCGAACCGAAGGGTGGAATAACAAAATTAGTCACTGTGGTAGGCGGGGATTTTTTTTCTTCAGTTAGTCCAGGAACTGAAATTGTCTTGGGCCTCTTAGTGTGCAACTGGAACTCTTCGGACGATACCTCCATGACAGGCAGAGATAAATCTTGTCGAGCCCTTTTTTCCTTAGGGACTTGTGGCGTGGTCGTTGGTGGCACACTGGTCAGGGGAACCTGCTGTTCCACTTCGACCAACGTGTTAGGCTCCCACACTGTTTGATTTGCAAATTTTTCCACCTCAAGCCTAGCTTCATGAACATAGGGGATGTTCTTGTTCTTCACCCTCATCTCTGAGATGATCCCATAAGGATCATAGTGCCATGGGAAGCTCAAGAAGAACTTCATTTCTCTCAACATCCTGTCTGCTTCTTCCCCAACGCCCTGACTGTTGCAGATGAAGGAGCCAATCTACCCCTTGATTCTAAGTTGTTGCTTTTTCTTCAATGATACAAAATAGATATCATCTGAATTCATAANTTGTACTCTGTGGAGTTGTGCTTGAGCAAGGAAGTCCATGCTGTGACTCCCTGAGGTTTACCATCTTCATCCATCTTCTGCATGGAAAAACTAAATTTATCTGCTTGAAAGAAAACAAACATATATGCCAGTATGGACGAGTATCTGAACATGCCTTCCATGCCAAAATTCATGAACTGTTCGTGAATATTTTCTGCCAAGAATGTACTGAAATCAAACTGGGTGGTGGACTTTTCATCGGTAGAGAAGATGGATAGAAAACCCAGAATGGGTTCATCTACCCACTGGTCAGAATAATATCCTAACAAAGCACAAAGGAATGAGATGACCTGGTTTCCCTTAGTGGAGAACATGGAAGATGGATAAGGAGGATTGGTGGAGGGAAATTGAGTGGATGCAGAAAGGAAAAGCTCGAATATTTGAGCTCTTTGGGGAAAATTCATTTTCTGGTACAACTCTGTAAGGATTTCCAGGTTGAAGGTAGACGCAGAATCGGCTCGGGGGATTTGCATCATCTGGTCTATGGACTCGGGCGTGATGAGGAAAAGGATTTCTCCAGACGAGGAGATGATGGGTCTTTGTTCGGGAATATATTGAGCTTGACACTTGAGAGCAAACTCAGGAAAATGGTGGATTTGAGGGAAGAGGTAGAGGGGTAAATTGGACTCCCAGAGTCCAATTTCATCACTCTGGTCCAGGAAAAGTTCCCTGAGCCATGACTGGAGGTCTGAGAAATCAAAGTCGCATTTTGTATCTGCGATCAACCGGTCTTTGTCGATCATTAGGATCTTGTCCAGGTTGACAGGAGGCGGGAGAAACAAATTCTCCTCTCCTTCTGCTTGTTTGGGCTTTGGCGCCATTTCTGCAACAATACCTGTAATAAACACAACGTTAGTGGGGGTGACTGACTGTGGATGAGGGCCACGAAAAGTAACGGAAGGGTAAGCGGTGAATTTCTCTGGTGCGATGGGTGAATAGCGAATGTAAGGGGAATAATGGTAGTTTTATTTAAACTGGGGTCGGTTGGGTGCGGGAGACAGGTCAGCTGGATAACAGATGGGTTATCCAGTAATAAATGGCCAATGGATCACTATGAGGGTGTGATGGCGAGTGACTGTGACTGAGGGATACAGACGGGTGACATGGTGACTATCGATTGGAGGTAAAGTCATAATAAGGGGCTTGCTATGAGTGAATAGGGGGGGAGGACTGACAACAGTTATGGGACATGACCAGCTTGGAAAAGGTGGAAGGTGACGTCCAGAGGTGACGGAGGTCTATCAGATAGCAGATGGTGATGGGACTCGGGGCAATAGATCGACGCCACATATAACAAGGGACCTGCCAGAGTGAGATTACCATTCCAGACCCCCCCCCCCCCTCGGTTAAAAGTAGATCATCCGGGGGGGTCCGAAAACCATTTTGGGCCATTGATCTGCGTGCTCATTTCCTGACCACATATCTTTGCACGTCCTTTATCACTCATTCCAGACACCCCTCCCCCTCGGTTAAAGGCAGAATGGATGGGGGGGTCTGGAATCCAACGCTGACCGTAGATTTGAGTGCTTGATCCAGAGCCGTTCAGATGCGTGCCAGTCTTATCATTGATTTTAGACCCCCCCGGTTAAAAGCAGAATGGTCGGGGGGGTCCAGAATGCTCTGTACACCGTAGATCTGGGCGCCACGATCAGGACCGTTGATATGTGCAGGGAGCATAAGTGGGGGAGCGTAAAACACATGCGCTGGGAAAAACTTAGGGTAAATACGTTTTTATAGGTTTTTCCAAGGTTTTCCAAGTAGACACCACAAAGGGGTTAGGCAAACGATCTTTTTAAGCATCTGAAAACATGGTGCAACACTTACATCAAACTGGTTCTTATTGAAATGAAGCAACAAAGCAACTAGTCTACATTCTAACCTACCTTCCTATGGAAATTAACCCAGATTAGACTGTTGGGTTATGAAATTACTCTATCTTGGGGCTATCTGACCAAGATTAGACAGTCTGGTCAGATTTATTCACTAATCTAACCTAGACAATTTGGCTAAGATTAAACTGTTTAGCCAAATTCATTCCCTACCCTATCAACATCAAATTTAAAGAGAACTTGGCCATGCTTGAAAGTTATGGACCAAGTTACTGTTATTGCATGGGGATTTTATTGCAAATCTTTTATGCCCTCTTTTTTCTTTTTCCTTTCTTTTTCAAATTATTTGCAGAATGAAAAATCATTTGTTAACAAAAACACTAGAGACAGATAATATCCTAGTCACCAGTTGATCCTATAACTTATAGGGTGATAACAAGGTGGATGAGTCATATTGTGACACATGGCAGCACTGCAAGGGTGACAGATGGCACGTCCGTACAACTGAGTTGGCATGGGCTGACGTCGCAAGTTCCGTATAGCCATACGATACGTGGCAACTGATTAGACTGGTAGACTAACGTGGGTAGGTGAAAATGTGGTCTAATTATTTGTTGACAAGTGTCATTTTTTGGGAAATGATGTGGTTCCACGTGGCCCAGTCGTGGGCTACCACGTGGCACCTCCAGATTGGTTAACAATGGTAAAATTTTGGGACTCCATAGGAGTCGAACCCATGACCTCCGGTCCGAGTGGAATGGTTTGGAAGGGGTCGGGCTACTAGTCCGCCCACATGTGTTTCTTACCATTGTAATACATTTAAATTTATTTGAATTATGATGGTTGTTCATTAAGCGGAGAAAAGGGTCAGGGCTTAGCCCCAAACCCTGGTGCAACACCCTCCATATAACCATAGATATAAACATGTCCTATTGTTTGGCGTGTGGTGTGTAGCCCTGTTTGGTTTAAGCCCGCGGTCCAAGTTGGATACCATGTAACCACCATTGTTAACATTTGGCGCAAATTGTAAGGTTAGCGTCGGTCGGCTAGGCTAGCCCATCGACCAGGGCACGTGACCAAGGAGGAAGACCAGGGGCCAAGTGCTAACAGTTTGGGCATGGAGCATAAGGGTGTGACCACATGGCCAAACACATATAACTAGGAGCCTATGTCAGGGGGGACAATGCACTAGCACCAGACCAGGGCTGCATGGAGGGCGCGAATGTGACTAGGAGCCCAAGGAGTAGGGGTTGTGCCCTAATTTTATTCCAAAAGTGGGTTTAAAAACTTTATTATAAGATTTTTAATGGATTTTAAGCCAATTTTGGGATATTTTGGCCATTATTGGAGGATCTAGAGCTCTTTTTGAGGCCAGGTCTTGGAGCGAAGTTGGGAGTTTGTTTCCAACTTCAAGCCTATATAAACCCGAGGATCTTGGAAGCCTTAGGGAGGTTTAGAACAAGGAAATGCTGAAGAATTGAAAATCCAAAGCCATTTTTATGCAAGGAAGCCATTGAGGAGAGCAACTTTGTGGGCCATTTCTGGGAGCTTCGTTCATCTGTTTTCAGTGCCGTCAGTTGTGATGGGTTCTTGAGATCTAGTAGAACATAGCTAGATTAGTTTGTAATCCATTTGGAACTTTCATGATGTAATTTTGAAGCTTTTAAGAGAA
>JASDQU010223907.1:0-17817 GCA_032191745.1 Picea mariana | reverse complement strand
AATAGACCTGGTGTATATGATCACATTCATGCAAACCTTCCTTAACTTTAAAAACAAGGGACTATCATTTTCATCAAACTTTTCTTTAGTCTCACATGCCTAGTTTTGGATTAGTCAACAACCCTAACTTGAAGTAATCATAACTTTGAACCTGTAATATATAAAAATATGAAACTAATACACAATTTTCTTCAGTTTTTTTTATGCAATTCCTCCAAGTTTCACTACTTGTAACCTCTCGAAAAAGGAGTTATAGCAAAAATGGCATATCTTGTTGAATTCTAGCTTATTCTAGAGAGCGACCTTGTAGAGCGTGCCCCACACAAAATATTTGATGAATTGATCTAAAACTATTACATAGCATACTACAGACTTTATCCTAGCCAACACATTTTGTCTCACTTAATTTGGATCTGTTATGAAGAAGTTGTGACGTTTTTACCCGAAACACCTGATTTTGACTAGTTTTAGGACTGGCCACAAACCCTATTTTCCACGGAGTGTAACTCCCAAAATACAACGACCCACAAGATGAATTTTTAACCACAGATACTTGGATATGTTTTCTCACTTGCATAGCAATTCACAGTATGAATCATTATAGAAAAATTTTTATAGAGAAAATGGTGAGATGACCTGTAAATAACATACCTTAAAAAGCACCATCAAAAGAATTTATCCTTCCTTGCATTTCGGCCTTCTTTTCTTCACCTTCACTTAGAATTCCGGTTTAGATATCCTTGGTTACCTTAGAAAAATATATATATTCAATATGCTCAAGTTTGATTCAAATGAGAGAGCCTTGCCTCTTATTTATACTCTCCAAGTAGCTTCCTTAAAAACATATTCTAGGTCACTTGGCCCACTTTCCTTATTTTAGGGTTGGGTACACTTCTAATTTCTCCATTAAATTTATTATTGAAATAATTTATTTTGTATTAACTTTGAATTATAATACACTCATCACTTCAATTTATTATTTACCTTTTAAAATCTCTAAAACCACTTTGACTACTTTGACCTTTTGGGGCTTCTAGATGACATATGAGGGTCCTCCAACATTGTAAGGCCATAACTCTCAAACCACGAGGAGTTATGTGATGTTCTACATACCACAAAAAATGGCATGACATGTAATATCCATATAGAATAGTATTATCTGAAAATATATAATAACTCATACCGTTACCCATCAAACAAACTTGGGTCCATTACCCAAACCTGGGGTCTCCAACTTCTCATGGCCATAACTCTCTAACTGTGAGGAATTATGTGACGTTCCACATACCATCGGAAATGACATGACAAGCACTATCCATCTAGAATATTTTCCCTGACAAATTCACTTTCCTTCATCTCATTATTCCACAATTAAGCATGGGTTCTCTTACTCCACAAAGCGTCTTCCCGTGAGGGCTTTCACCATAAGGGGGGCACTTTGGAGTTAATCCATATTTACTTCTTATCAACCATGAAAAAACAATAATGAGTCATATTTACATCAAACAATATTGGTTCCATTACCCAAACCTTTGTGCTACGGGGCTTTCTTCAAGGGTTGACATCAATGACAACCAACCTTAATCAACAAAGGGCATCATTGGCACTATTCCATGAAGATGATTACAATGGAGCAAACTACTTTTTGAATTGACTCATAGTGTAGATTATTTTCAATTTGTAGCTTACTTTCCTAGACATTTCATGCACACTTTCCCTAAATGGTCCAAGGGGTGAAAAAAGCAAACCAACACTCAAAACAGTATGCCATCAATTGCAAAAATTGAATTTCATCGGGGCCATCATCCTTGAGTAATCACTAAGGTTGAATGTGTGAGATCTTGTTATTTAACCTTTGGATCCAAATTTGATGCTTTAACACATGTGGAAATGACCTCATCCATCATTGTTTCTTATGCACATTTTCATGTCCAAGGACTCATGGAGAAGGGTGCTATTGGAAAAAATCACCTGGAGATGAATCTAATGGAGCATACTTCTTATTGAACCAACTCACAGTTCTTTAGTTGTTTTGAGTTGTAGCTTATTTACTTGGATAATTCAAGGACACTTTCCTTAAATGGTCCCGAGGGAAAAAATGCAACACATGACTAGGAACATCATGATATTAGTTGCAATAAGTAAGTTTAATTGGGTACATCATCCCAAGTATTCATCGAGGTTGAATACGAGAGATCTCATGATTTGACCCCTAGATCCAAATCCAGTGCTTTAATACATGTGAAAACAAGCTCATCCAAAATATTCTATTATTCATGCTTATATGGTTAAGGACTTATGGAGAAGGGTGTCATTAACATTACCCTATGAAGATAAATCCAATGAAGCAAAATTATCATAAAAATGACTCATGGTTCTTGAGTTGTTTCAATTTGTAGGTTGTTTGTGTGGACAATTTAGGGGCACTTTCCCTAGATGGTCCCATGGAAAAAGAAATGAAAATAGTGACTTGGAACAACATACCATTAGTTGTAGCTAGTGAGTTTCATTGTAACCATTTTCCTTGTGAGGTTGGAGACAAGAGACCTTGTGATTGAAAATTGACATTTATTTATTTATTTTAAATACCTACATGACGTCGGGATTGCGATGTATGGTAACGTTTCTCCCATGGCACACACGTCGGAGATAAATAGTTGATCATCAGTTGAGCGACATTACCATACGTCGGTATTATGAAGTATGGTAAAATCTCTCCCATAGCATCCACATAGTGGAGACCAATGAAATGGGATGTTGGAAGTCCGATGTCTCTCACGTCTCTATAGCAACGACTATATGGGGCTTGGACAGTCAAATCTGAGATGACACGTCTGCATGCAACGTCACAATAGAGACGATAGCTATGGCATCGAAAAAGTGATGTCATGTGAAACGACGTTTGAGGGGGTCCATTGTTTGTCATTCTCCCGACAATATAAAGTGCCAATTGTGTCGAACGCGTCGTTGGAATTTGACCCAAATGTACTAGTGGTTATAAATCAGACCCGAATGTCTACATGCTCAGAATGGTTGATTCACTTCTACTCTTAGTTTTGTATGTTGATGATTTGTTGATCATCGGTTGCTTGACTTCATCGATTGTTATAGTCAAGAGGATTCTACATGATAGGTTCTTGATGATGAACATGGGTCTGCTAAACTTATTCCTCAGTCAGGATGCATCAGGCATCAAACTATCTCAGGCCAAGTATGCATGAGATCTCCTTCAGAGATTTCACATGATAGACTACAAGTCCGATCCGAATCCTTTTCTATCAGGAGTCAAACTTGAGGATGGTGGGGACACTCCATTGGTTGACAGCACACTCTACAGGCAACTAGTGGGGATATTTTTGTATCTCACACACTCCAAACCAGACCTCTCTTATGCAGTTGGCACAGTTTCTAGGTCCATGCAAGAGTCGCATGAGCTACATTGGAAGGTTTCAAAGCGTATCCTTCGATACGTACAGGGAACCATCACCTTTGGGATTCATTATGCAGTATACTCTACATTGGATCTCATCAGGTTCACTGATTTTGACTGAGCTGGCGATAGCAGTGATTGCAAGTGTACATATGGTTACTCACTCAGTCTTGGTTTCGGGCTTATCTGTAGGTCGAGTAAGAAGCAAGTTGTTATTTCTCTATCTTCAGCCAAGGCAGAGTACATAGGGGTAGTTAACTTAACCATTCAGTCTATGTGGGTACAACATTTTCTCACTGAGTTGGGCATTCAGTTTCATCGATCAATTGTCATCTGGTGTGACAACTAGAGCACTCTGAAGTTCTGCAGAGATTCAATTCAGAGGTAGCAGATGAATCACATCGATATCCACATGCACTACATCTAGGACTTAGTACACCAAAGGATCATCGACCTACAGTTCTTTCCTTCAGCAGAACAGACAACAAACATCTTCACCAATACCTTCACTGAGCAGAAGTTCCATTCTCTACAAAGTTGTCTTGGAGTGAAGGACACAATTGCCTAGCAACTATCAGTTCTTCTTTTTACAGACATTATACCTTGAGGGGGGGTGTTCCCATGAGTTTTTCCCTCTTTCCTCACTTTATTTCAGTGTATCTTTTGTATTTAGGTACCTAACATGGCCTCGTTTCCGGGACCCATTCTTTATTTTCACCATAGTGATGTTCAGGGGGGGTGTTGGAGTTACTTCACACACACCTAGGATTTCTTTTTCCTAAGGTTTTTCCTATGTTTATTAGTCTTTATCCAGTATCCTAAATTTTAGGGAGAATATTCCTCTAGGAGAATATTCTCTTCATCTTTCACTTCAGTTTGACTAGTTGAGTGGAGTCTAGATGTTGCATTGGTTTTGTCACCATGCAACATTGGGATCATCACCAACTAATGCACATTTTCCTTGGGATCATCACTAGACTAGCACATTACCCATGATTCCCTGATCTCCTCCTCACTTCACTATATTTCAATCAGTTAACTGAAGACTGGTAGACTCATTAACTCATCTAGGTGGCAGTTCACTCCCATAACTGCCCGAGAGACTAGACTAGGTGGAATTTCACTCATGCAACTATTGGTGTGTGTCCAGATAATTTTAGACCACCATTAGGTCACATTGGATTCACCTCCAGTTCACATTGGTTGAGTTATAAAGAGTATATGATGTGTAAATTATTCATTATTCATTACGTTTAATGAGAATTCTTCCATTCTTTCTCTCTTGATTCTTCTTTCTAAATTTATCTCTGCAAATATGTGTGGTATTTTCTATCTAGATCTATTTGATGCAGGTTCAACACATTTACATACGCCACATGGTTCCTCATGGTTAGGGATATATTCCCTCATGAAGTTGGAATCCCTAAAGAATGGTTAAGAAGCCCCTATTTGGTTACAAGTCATTAATGAAAGGGTAAAGTGGTTGTAACAATAAACCCCTAAAATAAGGATAGAGGCTACTAATAAAAAGTATAAATATGCCTCAATAAGTCTCTCATAAGTACATTCACACACACATTCTATTGAATATCTATAATTGAATAAGTGATATGGTTTATCTTTTTATTGGAAAATCTGAGGTCGAATATGGGGTAGAAAGTCTGAGGTTGTGAAGGAAGGTCGAAGGTGAAATTCTCGAAGTTGCAAAAAGTATGAGTCAAAATCACCTTGAACCTAATCTAGAAAATGTTTCCTATGGGGTGTGGCACGAAATGAATCCCTTGAATCTACTACCCAAGACTCATAAATATTATCTACAGAAAGAATCAAAGCATCTTGTAACACATCACATGTTACATTTTCTTCTTGATTTTTCTCCTGATGTTCATCTCTTTGTTTCTTTGGAGATCTACAGTATTTCTTCATATATCCTTTCTTCCCACAATTCCAGCACTCTATCTTTCCCAGTCTGGATTTGGATCTTCCCTTCCTAGAATTCTTGCGATTCCCTGATCCCTTTCCTCTATCCTTTTGTCTTTCCCTATTCTCCATGTTTAACGCATTACCTGATGTCTCACCTATTCTTTTCCATTGCATTTCCTCGCTAAGGATAACACCAACAAAATCATCAAATTTTAGAGTGTTTTAACCAAAGACAGAGTTATTTACATCCATGACCAAGCCATTCCATCTTTCTGGCAATGAACAACAGATTAGAACAGCCCTAACCTCATCATCAAAATCCACTTTTACATAACTTAATTGATTAGTAATCGTATTAAATTCATTTAAATGACCTGCAATAGACCCACCTTCAAACATCTTCATATTAAATAATCTCTTCATTAGAAATACCTTATTGGACGTCGAGGGTTTTTCATACAATTTAGCCAATGCATCCATCATCTCCTTCGTTGTCTTTTCTTTCGAAATATTGAAAGCCACCGACGTTTCCAAGATCAATTGTATCATTCCTAGTGTATTTTTGTCAAGAACCCCCATTCTTTGTCCTTCATGGCCATCATCTTCTTTTCTATTCCACCCAATGGTAGGAATAGATCCTTATGATATAAATAACTAGTAGTTTTGTCCGTTAAATTTCTCGATCTGGTAGGTAGGAATAGATCCTTCTTTTCTTTTCTAATCTTCCATCTGCATCTTCCATAACTGGTAGTTTTAGCCATCAAATTTATCGACCCTTAACCTTCTATATTCCACCATTCCTCCCACTCGAACTAGGAACCCTCTTTTCTTACGAGTTACCTTTCTCTATGATACCAGTTGTTAAAAAAACTGGATCGCAGAGCAATAAAATAAAACAAATGCAGAAATAAAATACAAAAGATACACAGTAAAATAGAGACACAATTATACATGGTTCACCTAGTGTGGGATACGTCCACCATAGAAATTTTCAGGTCCTTCCTTTATTATTATCTAAAAAATGAAGGGATACAACCTACATCACACCCGATGTAACTTCCTCTACTTTCTCTCACAATATCCTCACTCAGAATACAATATTCGCAATGATACATAGCCGCAATATATTTCCCTCATAAAAGAGGGTTTCCTTCTATGGAAAAAAACCTAACATAACTTCTACCGTCAAATATGTGACCTTGTAATGAACGGTCCAGATTTACTATGAAATTATAATATACATTTACAAGGCAATTTTTCCTTGAGGGGCCTGCTTGCCCCCGAATCCCACAGGAGGGGAAAGCTCCCCCTTGCACTCCCCCACATGGAGGAGTGTACATTCTTCCGAGGTGTAAAGTATTCATGGGTTATAAACACAGTTGAAAACAAAGGCCTCTGAATCAGGAAGATAATCAAGCTCCACAACTAACAAAGCACACCTCCTAGACTTGTTTTGTTTTTCTTGTTTTAAAATAAAAGGAGAAAAATAAAATTTTCTTCTCAAAGAAACCAAGAAAGAGGTGGAAAGCAGTACCCATACCTACAAAGAACTTATTAAGGATAGCAACCAAGACTATCCCAACCAAGAAAAAGTCTGAGAAAAACTTTCAAAACCACCTCTATAAGCTTGAAAACATAGAATGAAGAATTGAATTTTTTTGTTTTTATTTATAAAGAACCTAACTTATTAACTTCTAAACTTTAACATCAACACAAAAAGAGTGATAGAACCCCAAAAGAGACTCCAAACACCCAACCCAACACCCCCCAAAAAGAAAAGATTAGAAAAAACCCTCTTGTAGATATGTAAGCACATGTCACCAAGAAAGATCAAGTATGTATGTGATTTTCCTAATGGGAACATTCATATGTACATGACTATTATAAGGTAACAATGTGTATATGACCCACAAATTTCAAAAAAAAATGAAAAAGGCAGTCAATCAGGCCAAATGGGCAAGAAAAGACTCGGAAAATTAAATGTACCGATTCTAGGTACCAAAACGAAATAGAGACAAAAGAAAACAAAAGAAACCAAGAAAAGAAAGCAAACCCTAGAGACTAACCCACTAAGGAGAGTCCCCAGTATGGTCACCAGTTCTGTTTGCGTGGAAATTCCCCTATTGTTGTGGCAAAAACGAAACATATCAATGATCATATAAAGATAGGAAAAATTCAAAGAAAACTAAACAACAAGCAATATATAACTAATCTTATCATAATAACTAACTTTCTTGAAAGATAGGAAGATGAAATCACCTGAGGCCCTATGTTCAAAGTAGATCTTGTTATGAGAAATCTCACCCTATGAACAAGTTGATCTCCTCTTACTTGGTTTTTCTTCAACTAAGACAGCTTGAACAAGTGGACACTAACATTCTAGGTTTATTTCTATTTATGCACGAAATAAGAGAGGAAGAGGAAGAGAAAGAGACACCTTTTTTTGTCGGTTTTCCTCGCTGCTCTTTATTGTTCCGGTGTTGGATATAGTTCAGATCCAAATGTAGTCTACCTGCAAAGAAACAGAATTATCCTCTTCTTCTATTGCATGTAACAAGTTATATAAAAGATATCATAACTAGGCCACAATCATTCATACATAAACTGAAACAAGACGAAAGTAAGGAAATGGGACAAGTTTATTGATATGAGAAATAATGGAACTTACAATCATGATGCACAGTAAGGCTTCCTCCATGCTTCTCCTTTCCAAACCCTAAATATGCATTGCCAATATACTTTCTCAAGTCTGAGATCAAAGGTTTGATATCTCTCAAATTGTTATGTATCATGAACCCCCATCAACCTTGATAGGCCTTGTTAATATAGGAGCTTGGGAGGTTTAACCAACATAGGGAATCAAGGGAAGTCTGATATATTTCCTCCATAAGTTAGGATTGATTACCCTAAGTGGAGGGATCAAATTCATGACTCATCCTTTATCCATAACAACCCAAATATCCTTGGAATTGTCCCACAAAAAAAGGTGGGATTGGTTAAAACCACCCCAACAGAAGTGACTCTCTCTAAATTCTTGTGATGGGGAATTCATAACACTCCCAAATGGTCTATCTAGGGGTGGCACTCCTTAAGCCATGGCAGGGGGGTGTTAGTGCTCCATCTGAGCCAAAAATTGAGGGTAAACGTCATGTTTTCAACCTTCAAAATGGGTTTTTCTTCTCTTCAATGGATAGGGATGATGACAAAGTGTTATTCCATGGTGTCGGAGTGATGAAACATAAATGTGACACTTAGGAAAGTTTCTTTTTGGAATTACGACACTTAGTAATGTAACTGTACATAAGTGTGACACTTAATGAAATAGTGACATATGTGTGACACTAGGCAGTGTGAAAATTTTGTGTGTAACAGATTGCCCCCTAAAATGTGAGGTTAGAAGAACGTTGATGGATGAAACATTTTGTATGTGCGATGGGTGTTGAAAAGGAGAGTTAGATGGAAGGTGCAAAACAAACATCAAATATTATATATATCATTGATGAGGTAGGCATACCCATGCTTGGTACAAATAGACTTAACGCATGGTCTCTGACCAATACACTGTGGATCCATGGAAATATAAACTAAGTATATGGCCACCAAACACACAATGTGGATCCATACCTCCATGACTCAATCAGGTTGTAGCCATGAGATGTTACACAATGGAGCTATGAGATGATAACAACATAGCCATGGACCAATACAAAGTGGATCTATGTGACAGTGTACATCAGTAAGGTTATCCTCCATTGTAACTTGGCTTGGGAACATAACACTAGTAGGTGCCAAAAACGTTCCCAGGGTCTTTATCCCGACCCTGAACCAGTACAATTCTAACCATGCAAGTACATGTGTTGATGTCGAACATGGTAAAAACCACTTGATTACCATTCATTAATGTATATCATTAACAAGTGTGAGGTAAATCACCATTAATGACAATGACTCCAAAGGTACCCTAGTACATTCCGTCGAATGTGAATCAATGAGATGAGGTCAGACACTCGGTGGAATATTTCGATCAGAGGTCAATGATGAAACCCAATATCGAAAGCAAGGAAACCTTCCATTGAGGCATGTAGGCTTCAAGGCACTAATTGGTTTCTAATTTCGGCTCCTGGATAATGTGTTGAAGTCAACAAGAACATACTCTTCGAAGGAGGGTCATGATGTATCCCGCATAATCGACACGAAACTAATTAGGATAGTGATTTGATATGATAGATAAAATGTGGACAGACTAACACGAGTATGAAAATGGATAATAGTACAGAGGTTGATTGAATATGAGACTTCCCTTGAACATTGTACATCATGACAAGTGACTTGAAAGCATTGACTCGGAGAGTACCAAGAACACGATTTAATGACAACCAAAGTTTCTCTTCGAAGGAGTTGAAAGAGTATGACAACACATAGAATTGGTATGACTTAGAGACAAGACGATTTACCCAACTGTAAGCAAAACACAGATAGGTGCCATGTTCAAGGGTGACTAAAAAAAATTGTCGTAATGTTTTAGAAACTTGACCCACTTCCCAAATTCCCCCCCATCCAAATAGATAAGTACCTATTTTTTTTTTAACGAGCTTGAGGAGGATAAAAAATGATCGGTATAACTCACCTTTGATAACTTCCTCTTCACATTTTTAACAAACCTGAAGAAGTAAGGGTTAGATCCCAGATGATTCCTTCAATTCATGTTTTATGAGACCAAAGAAGGAAAGATCGGTGGTCTTTTCATCTTTAGGGAGTTTTAAGAAAACTTAAAGGAAACTCCAAAGTTGACTTTTTCATAAATTTAGTCTCTGAAGTCCGAAAAAAGTGTAAAACAATACAAGGGAGAACTCTTCTAACCGAAAGGGGCTAGATTATTCCCTTTTCATAATTAATATTACGAGGCTGAAAAATGGGTAAAATACCACTTGAAATATTCCCTTTCAAACCTTTTAACGAGTGTGAAAGGAAACAAGCTCACTCGGAAATCTTTTCATGTTTAGGGAGTCTAAAGAGTTCTTTTTTCATAAATCTTTTACGAGCCCAAAGAAGTGATAAAAGTATACTCAGTAAGCTATTCTCATGTATTTATGAGCATGAGAAATAACAAATAATGATCTTGGTAACCTATTCTCATGTATTTACGAGAACGAGAAAGAATAAATATTGAGCTCGGGGTTGGTTTCATTTTTACACGAGTTGGAAACCAAAAATAAACTATGCTCAGTTTGAAACCCCATTAACGGGTTCCTTCCCAACATAAATTCCAAAGGTTTCAGACGATACCCATAGATGTTTGGTACTTTTCCCCCAACTGAAGAGCTAGCGTCTCAACTATAGCATGATGTCCAGAGGCTGGAGACATGCCCCCCAAACTTCATTTTGTCTGCCAACTCTTATGTTGTCACCAATTTATGTACTCGACTAAACTCTTGGTTACCAATAGGTAAATTTTCACCAGAGGAAGAAAGAGGATCAGCTAACATAGATATATGAAAAGAAGGTTTAGTGTCAAGATCTAGTGAAAGACTCGACTCAACATTTACGAGATCTAGCGAAAGACTTGACTCAATGTTTATGAGATCCAATGAAATACTCGACTCAATCGAAGGAGTATGTATTTCATTTTTAACGAGCTTGAAAAAGAAAAAGGAAATATGCTCATAGACATTTGATTCATTTTTTAATGAGATTGACACAAAAACGAGAACTTTTCTCGCAGTTGGTTTCATTTTTACACAAGCTTGAAACAAAGAAAAATTATGCTTGGGGTAGGTTTCATTTTTACACAAGATTTAAACAAAGAAAAACTATGCTTGTGGGTACTTGTTTCATTTTTTAATGAGATTGAAACAGAAATGGGAACTATTCTTATGGATGGTTTCATTTTTTAACGAGCTTGAAACTACAAAATAAATCATGCTCGGGGCTAAATTCATTTTTTAATGATCTTGAAACCATAAAATAAACCCTACTTAGGGCTAGTTTCATTTTTTAACGAGCTTGAAACCATAAAATAAACCCTGCTCAGGGATAGTTTCATTTTTTAATGAGATTGAAACCAGAAAATAAATTGTGCTCATCACTCTCTACCATGGCTTTCAAGCGGTCTTCATCAGACAAAAGAACAATAATCTGGAAGGAATACATGGTAAGGGACTTACTCGAATCAATAGGGGGAAGAGCAGGCTCCAAGGTCCCTAACGAGTGGTTTGGAGTGTCAGGCTCAAATGGAACCACTTCAAGAGCGAGTAGAAGAAATCATTGCACAAGAAAAGGAATCCAAGACATATATGGCACATACCCAGGCAGAGTGTGAAGGGTTGATTAGTGACGAGATTGTAGTCCAGACAGTAGATGCACTCAAGGAGAAGACCATGCAGGCTCAGACACAAGTAGTGGAGCTCAAGGAGAAGTTCCAAATGATCACTAGGGAGATCCACAAAGCGCACAAAGGATAGGTGGCTCAGGACGAGCCACATGTCAGTGTTGGGGGCCTATTCAAAGCAGGCCAAAGCGGAAAGAAAGGATATTTTGGGAAAGAAGGAATGTATGAGGGGAGGAGAAACTGGAAGTAAAATCATCATGTGCACATGCATGGAAGACTTAACGACGTTAGGGATAGGGTTTTTGCAATGTATTGTGTTGGCGAAGGAAGTCACCCCTGGATTGCAGCAGGAGTAGAGCCCGACGCCCATCAGTTTAATGTCACGATTTGTTTAATGAGGTGATCAAATGGAGGTTAACTCAAGATGATGTAGCTCTAACTCTGAAACTAGGCCAGGCATGCATGGGCAAGTGAGGTCTTAGATAAACTTCAAACAATGAGTTGTAATAAGGGTGAGCAGGGGGAAGACTTGTATGAGAAGAGTGCAAGGGTCTGTCATAAACATCAGGTTCCTAACAGACTGGAGAAGAAAGAGTCCAAACACAAGATCCTCTTACATTCAAACACAGAAGACCAGGGAATACAATAATGCAATGACAAATCCTTTATCATAACATAATTGTAACAATTCATGCGAATCATTCGATCATGAACTCTCTGGTATGAGACGAAAACATAGACGGAGTAAGGAAACTGTTTGTCATAAAACAAGAAATATCCGATACAGATCCACAACCAGGAAACCAGAATGGTTGTTAAAACTTTACAATTGGGAGCTTTGTTCTACCATCGATGCTTTACAAAATACAAAGACTGAGTCTATATACTCAGAAAATTCGCCTAACAACGGCGTGCTCAGTCATCCACGGCTTGGTGTCCTTTCAGCCGAATTTGGATGGCTATTATTTGTCAGACGCCACCTTAACTGCGCATGGATCCTACAGGAGGAGTAGCTGAGCCATTAAGTGTCGGGCTAGCGTGTGCAGACTTCCTCCGGCTGGTCGAATACTTGGCATGGATTCTTTAGAAAAATGGGTACACAGGAACCTCTCAAGCAGACTTCCTGCCAGATTATCCATACTTTGCACTTAATGCCTAAGGAGAGGTTTCAACCACCCCTTCTCATCTTCATTTACTCCAGGCGAAAACTAGGATCAAGGTCAAATCAGATGGCGCATGGAGATCATGATGATCCTTTCAGCAACTAGACTCGACGCCTTTGGCCCCTTTTTCACGGTTCCTTTATTTCCCAAGTGACCATGGGCTGCGACCCTATGTCTATTCCCAAAACGCTTTTGGCGTTCACAAATGGAAGGAGTTAATCCTTGCTTATTCATATCTGCGATGAGMGAAACGCCGAGATGGCCTAATTGGGCACCACGCGTCCCTCTCAGATATGACGGCCCTGAACTTACTTGGTGATGTTGCGGGCCCGGGTCCTGGACACTCCTGGCACCTCACGCATCGGGAATATGACAGGCTATTATTTTGTATTTCAAAGTCACGATGGGCGAAAAGGCGAGGAGCCTAATCGCGCGCCAGGTGTCTCCTGTGGATGAACGGCTGAGGCTGCTTCGCGATACTGTGGGCCCATCTCTGGGCACTTTCGGCACTCTGGGGTTTGGGGTTTCGGTATGTGAGATGATGAGGGACTTTCACCCTTTGAACTCCCGACTATCGATATGCCGACTAGATCTCGCACTATGTGTCGCAGGATCGAACGACCCAGATTCAGTCTCAGCACAAAGCCCCTTTCTTTGACGTTATACATCGGTCAACTTGCTAGCCCCGATATTCCGTTGACCGTTGATCTGCCCTTATAAATGGATCCGGGCTGCTGACATCGTAATTCCACCCGCCTGCTTGATTGGAAGCCTCAAAACAAGATTTTTTCCATGCTGCGCTCGGGTGCTTCTCGTGCGACTTGCAGACCCGAATACTTTTGCGCTTAGAACAAGAAATTTCGCTAACATTAGGCTCCATGGGGGATAGAGTCGTCCCTGTGATGCTCTAAGAACTCATTCCGCAGCTTCAGTGCCTTGCTGTTGGGCTATGGAGTCATGCTCAAAACATCGCGTTGCTAAAAATACAGGCTGAAAAATAAAAGCAACAAAATAAAATACATGCTTAAAGGAGCTTATTTATATACAATCCTAAACTAATAAAATACTTTACATGGGGCTCGGTGAAAGCAGACTTCCACCATAGCCAATCAAGCAACTTCTTGAAGGGAAGATCTTTCCTTCTGTCAATGATCACAAACAGTTGATGTAACCGTGACAGTAGAACGGTTACACTCTTCAACTTCTCCTTACAAGCTAAAGTTGAGATGGGATATGGTGGCTCCAGAGCATAAGGAAAATGCCACTCCATGTATTTGCTGACAGGGTCATCGAATGAGTGGACAATTCTAGGAAATTGGTGACAGACATCCTCTTCTGCTACACAATTGTTCACACGCGGTCGAATATCTCTGATAAGCATAGGTGGGTGAATAACTGAAGTAGGCTCGCTGATCTCAGGTGGTGGCTGCTCACTGATTGGCTCTGAACAAAGGGCAGACTGCTCCTCTAGTTCTTTTTCCTCTTCTTGGCTCTCCCCCGGGTCAGATTCGTATTCATCATAAACAGGCCCCCTGGGTAAATTCTTCTCTTCCTCGTACTACTCAGCGTCTCCTAAAGGACTGAGATGGTTGATTTCCTCATGATAATTTTCCTTAGTGAGCAGAGGACAAGGTTCTGCGACCTGCTCTTGTAAATCCAGCATATCGAGCTCAGACTCTGATCCGTAGTTATCATAAGTGGGTTGGCTGCTCTGATTAGAAAAAGGTGATGTGGGGTTCTGCTGCTCCTTTTCCAGATAATCATCAAAGTCGGGGGGGAACAGAGCTTCTCCAACTTGCAGAAGTGGAACTATCCCCCGCTCCTCTGTTTCGACCCCGAATGTAAACACATCATGGGAGATCTCGTGAAGGAAAAGAGAACAATCCTCTTCCACAACTACCACTTCATCGTTTTGATCTAAGACAGCAAGCTCATCAGGGGCAGATGTTAATGCACTTACGAAATCTTCAATAATCTCCTCGAAACAGCCATCTAGAACATCTGCCTTGGAGACTGGAAAATCCTCCCCATTGTCCTCAGATTCMAACCTTCCATCTTGGGCAGTGAGAGATTTTGCCTGCTCTATCAGTTCACTCAGAGCATCTTCTTCACCCAGTCTTCTATCCTTACAGCCCTCATCATCATAGCCTTCATTAGACATAATCATATCTGGGAGGATTTCTTCTTCTTGGMTCTCCCATGGGTTAGATTCATAATGACCATAAACAGGCCYCGTGGGAAAGCTTTTTTCATAATCGCCCTCAGTAGAGCTACTAAGGGCCTCTACTTCAAAGGATGGGAAATCCTCAGTGCATTGTTCAGCTTCCCACCTGTCAAGTCTRGCAGTGATAGATTTTATCAGTTCCATAACTCCGCCCAAAGCGTCTTCTTCCTCCTCGGGATATTCATAGTCATCCATTKCATAGATACCAAAATCCTCTGTACATCGCTCAGCTTCCCACCTGTCAAGTCTGGCAGTGATAGATTTTATCAGTTCCATAACTTCRCTCGAAACAGACGAATGGGGAGGAGGAAGGACTGATTCCTGATCTAGGTCATCAGGATCATCCTCATAGCCTACATAAAAGACGGCTCTATCTTGTATACATTTGTTGTAGTATCCCTCACAACAGTTATGAAAAATCAACTCAGAGGGATACAACTTCAAATAGTAAGCAGTGAAAGCTGCATGGAACTCACTGAGTGAAGAAATGTTAGCAGGGGGTAAAGAATGATACCATCTACGTGCATCCCCTGCTAACGAGAACATGAACATATTCAGTAATACATCTTCATGATGTATCTCCCACTGATGCATGAGTTCGTGAAACTCATTGAGGTGCTGAGTAGGGTTGTCCTCTTCACATTTTCCAAATATGGGAAAATAATCACCCCATTCATTCGGAGAGGGGACAACATTAGGAAAACCAGGAATAGCAGAAAAATCAAAAGGAGCAAACCTGCGAGCCAAGATCTTCTCCATCCGAACCAGTGGAGTCGCCAATCGATCCTCGAATCATGGAGTCGCCAGGTGAAAGATGCGCAGCTTCGAATGTGTCTGGTCCTTGTTCACCATCAAAGGCTAGATCCTAACGTTGTTGTTACCCCAGGAAGCTTCTCAGGCTGAGAAAGCTGCTGAAACCTTCTCGAGAAAGCTCCTTAGGGTCAGCTTTCAGGTGTGCTAACAGTAGCCACAACTGAAACAGTGATGTGGAAACCTTGGAGTCGCCACAGTGGAGTCGCCAGGTGCACAGTAGCAATCTTTAAGGGCTCTGATGTCTGATGCACCTTCAGAATCAGAGGCTCAATGTCGTTCTACCCAAGGAAAATCTTCAACTTCGTCCCCAGCAACGGCGCCAGAAATCTTGGCGACGGAAGTCACCCCTGGATTGCAGCAGGAGCAGAGCCCGACGCCCATCAGTTTAATGTCACGATTTGTTTAATGAGGTGATGAAATGGAGGTTAACTCAAGATGATGTACAACTCTAACTCTGAAACTAGGCCAGGCATGCATGGGCAAGTGAGGTCTTAGATAAACTTCAAACAGTGAGTTGTAATAAGGGTGAGCAGGGGGAAGACTTGTATGAGAAGAGTGCAAGGGTCTGTCATAAACATCAGGTTCCTAACAGACTAGAGAAGAAAGCATCCAAACACAAGATCCTCTTACATTCAAACACAGAAGACCAGGGAATACAATAATGCAACGACAAATCCTTTATCATAACATAACTGTAACAATTCATGCAAATCATTTGATCATGAACTCTCTGGTATGAGATGAAAACATAGACGGAGTAAGGAAATTGTTTATCATAAAACAAGAAATCTCAGATACAGATGCACAACCAGGAAACCAGAATGGTTGTTAAAACTTTACAGTCGGGAGCTTTGCNCAACCAGGAAACCAGAATGGTTGTTAAAACTTTATAGTCGGGAGCTTTGCTCTACCATCGATGCTTTACAAAATACAAAGACTGAGTCTATATACTCAGAAAATTCGCCTAACAGCGGCGTGCTCAGTCATCCACAGCTTGGTGTCCTTTCAGTCGAATTCGGACGGGTATTCTTTGTCAGACACCACCTTAACTTCGCATGGCTCCTACAGGAGGAGTAGCTGAGCCATTAAGTGTCGAGCTAGTGTGTGCAGACTTCCTCCGGCTGGTCGAAGACTCGGCATGGCTTCTTTAGAAAAATGGGTACACAGGACCCTCTCGAGCAGACCGCCTACCAGATTATCCATACTTTGCACTTAATGCCTGAGGAGAGGTTTCAACCACCCCTTCTCGTCTTCATTTACTCCAGGTGAAAACCAGGATCAAGGTTGGATTAGATGGCGCATGGAGATCACGATGATCCTTTCAGCAACTAGGCTCGACGCCTTTGGCCCCTTTTTCACGGTTCCTTTCTTTCCCAAGTGACCATGGGCTGCGACCCTGTGTCTATTCCCAAAACGCTTTCGGCGTTCGCAAATGGAAGGAGTTAATCCTTGCTTATTCATATCTGCGATGAGCGAAATGCCAAGATGGCCTAATTGGGCGCCACGCGTCCCTCTCAGATATGACGGCCCTGAACTTACTTGGTGATGCTACGGGCCTAGGTCCTGGACGCTCCCGGCACCTCGCACATCGGGACTATGACAGGCTATTCTTTTGTATTTCGAAGTCGCGATGGGCGAAAAGGCGAGGAGCCTAATCGCGCGCCAGGTGTCTCATGTGGATGAACGGCTGAGGCTGCTTCGCGATGTTGCGGGCCCGCCTCTGGGCACTTTCAGCACTCCAGGGTTTGGGGTTTCGGTATGTGAGATGATGAGGGAATTTCACCCTTCGAACTCCTGACTGTCGATATGCTGACTAGATCTCGCACTATGTGTCGCGGGATCGGACGACCCAGATTCAGTCTCAGCACAAAGCCGCTTTCTTTGACGTTATACATCGGTCAACTTGCTAGCCCCAATATTCCAATGACCATTGATC
>JASDQU010223906.1:0-17602 GCA_032191745.1 Picea mariana | reverse complement strand
CTTCCTTAGCCATACTGCTTCTGTGCATGCTTCACAAGATGCCATATACTCTGCTTCTGTTGTACTGAGTGCGATAGACTTCTATTTCCTACTGTCCCAAGATATCATAGCGGAGCCCAAGCTAAAACACATACCTGAAGTACTCTTTTTGTCTTCTGCACTTCCTGCCCAATTAGAGTCTATGAATCCATGAAGTTGGATATCACTGGATGAGGTATATCTCAACCCATAGTTTATTGTCCCACAAATATATCTTGGCACATGCTTTGTAGCTATCCAATGTTCTTGTCTAGGTTTCACCTGGAACTGACTTAATGTATTTACAACAAAGAAAATATCTGGTTGAGTATTTACCAAGTACATTAATGATCCAATTAGTTGTCGATATAGAGATGGATCTACTAGATTGGAGTCTGGGACTTTCACTTTTCTTATATCTGCATTCATAGGAGTGCCCATGGATTTACAGTCCATCATTCCAAATTTCTGAAGGATCTTTATTGCGTACTTTCCTTGACCAAGAAATACCTCACCACGCTTATGCCATTCTTCTAGTCCCAAGTAATAGTGCATGAGACCTAGATCTTTCATATCAAATTCAAAGGCTAAATCCTTCCTGCACTGGATGATTAGAGATTCTTCACCTGTTATGAATAGATCATCAACATATAATAGTAGAATCATAGGTGTGTTATCCATGACTTTGTAATAAAGGTTTGGATCTGCATGACTCTTGGAGAAACCAAGTCTTGTTAGATAGTTGTCCATTCTGGCATACCAAGCCCTTGGAGCTTGCTTGAGTCCATATAGATCTTTCTTCAATCTGCAAATGTAAGTGTCTCTAGAATGTACCTCGAATCCTTGAGGTTGTTCAATATATACTTCTTCTTCAATAGCTCCGTTGAGAAAGGCTGTCTTTACATCCATCTAGTGTAGGTTCCATCCCATGGAAGCAGAAAGAGATATGATAGCTCTAATGGAGGTATACCTTGCCATCGGAGCAAAGGTTTTGTCATAGTCTTCTCCCTCCTTTTGGGAGAATCCTCTGGCCACAAATCTTGCCTTATATTTATCCATGCTTCTGTTTGCTACATGTTTGATCCTGTATACCCATTTTGAGGTTACCACTGATTTCTCTTTAGGTCTGGGTACAATTTCCCATACTTCATTTTTCATAATGAATTGATGTTCTTCTGCCATAGATTCTTTCCATTGTCCCTTTTTAACTTCTTCTTCGAATGTAGTAGGTTCTTCATCTAGAAGTTTTGTCATGTATGCTGCATAACTTGAGAATATTTTTGGTCTTTTGCTCTTCCTGGATGTTCCTTCTGAAACCTTGATTCTTTCTACATCCTATAATGTGGCTTCAAGACAAGCTGTTCATTTCTTGTTCTTTGGTATATTATCTGGATCAATGTTCTCACATGGCTCCATAGGATGATCAGGTTGATCCTTTTCATTATTTTCTCTTTCTGTGTTTTCTTCATTTGGTTCTTCAATTTCTTCTTCTTCTATAGTTTCTTCAATAGATTTTCTAAAGGCCATCCTTTCATTGAATGTTACGTCTCTTCTTACTTCTATCTTGTGTTGTTATGGAATATATATTTTGTAGGATTTGGATGAATCACTATATTGCACAAATATCCCCTTCTTTCCTGAGGGTTCTAGTTTATTTCTTTTATCTTTGGGAATATGAGTATAAACTTGACATCCAAATATTCTTAAGTTTTCTATGTTAGGTTACTTACTTGAGAATGATTCTTCTGGTGTCATGTCATTTAGTATGTGATGAGGGCTTCTGTTTTGTACGTATATTTCCGTCATTGTTGCTTCTCCCCATAGAAACATGGATAGATCTTGATCGTTCAATAGGGCTTTTATTGTTTCTTCGATAGATCTATTCTTTCTTTCTGCTACACCGTTTTGTTGAGGATTATGAGGAACAATTATCTCCCTCCTAATCCCTGCTGATTTGTAGAATGCAACGAACTCCTTCAAGGTTTATTGTCCTCCATTATTTGTTCTTAATGTCTTGATCTTCTTGTTCGAAAGGTTTTCTATTTCTGCCTTGAATTCCTGGAAATTGTTGAATACTTCATCTTTTGACTTCAGTAGGTACAACCACGTCTTTCTTGAATAGTCATCTATGAAGGTTACGTAGTAGAGAGATCCTCCTAAAGATCTGACTGGCATTGGTCCGCAAACATCTGAGTGTATTATATCTAGGGTTTCCTTAGATCTATTATTATTGCTTGGGAATGGTTTCTTGATATTCTTCCCAAGGGCACATCCCTTACAAATTCCTTCGTGTGTAGACTTCAATTCTGGTATCCCTTCAACCATCTTTTTGAGGAAATCTAATGCTTGATAATTGATATGAGCATACCTTCTATGCCAAAGCTCATTAGGGTTGACTTCGTCATGTACTAGAGCTTCTTCATTTCGTTCTAGTAGTCTATACGGATTTCCTTCACGTCTTCCGATAACCCTAGCATCTTCTATGCTGGAGTCTTTATGCCATGATAAAACTTTTTCATATATGAAGGCTATTATGTTTCCTTTGTATTCTAAACATGATATTGATACAAGATTCTTTTCTAAACCAGGTAAATATAAAACAGTGCTTAAGTGAACATGATTACCTGATTCCAACTTGACAGAGGCTTGTCCAAATCCTTCAACGGGGTAAGTGATTTTGTCTCCAAGCTCCACTTTGTACGATGTATTTCTCTCATTTAGATTTGAGAGTATAGATTGATCTCCCATCATGTGCCTGGAAACTCCACTGTCGATTATCCACATATCATCTTCAATTGTCCCAGTAAGTGCTGAGTAGTGTAAGAGACTGATTGTTTCACACATGTCTTCGGTTGACTGGTAACTGGTCATGCCTTGATCCAAAACTTCAACTTCATCATTTCTTTCTTCTGAGAAAGCCAATAGGTGCATTGAGTTAGGGCGCATCTGAATATCTTCTCCTTGAGCAAGATGCTCCATCACAAGGTGTCAGATCTGAGAATTAGGGTTTCTGCAATTGCTACTGCTAGTAACCCTAGTCGTAGTGCTTTGGAAGTTTCTCCTGCTAGTAACCCTAAAGGCAGTTCCTCAATGAGCTCAATATCTAGCGGCTATGTTTCCTTCCAGCATTTTAGGCTGACTAAAGGTTTGTGGGCCCATAACATGTTAGAATTTAGAAGATTGTGCTCGTTTTACCATTGATGATACCCTTGTGACCCAACCATTGGTTGAAGCCACCCTCTAAGCACCTTGACCTTGACTGAGAAGAGAATCCTGGTAGCAATCAATATCCAAGAGAGGTTAATGCACCAAGAAAAAGAAATAGAAACTAAACTGAACAAATGATCCCACCCAGAAGCTAGCGCACCACTTTTCAGCTGTCCCAGAAACTTGCACACTAAACTGATGCTGCCTGCAATTGCTTGCGCAAATTTAGTTCTCACTGCAATTGCTGAGATGTGAAATAATGAAATTGACGCCCTGTATTTATAGTGGACTGGCTAGGCTAACTGGGGCCAACTTCTCCTTCTGGGTATCAATAAATTCAATTTAAATGTGTTTGTTCAGACGACAACTTTTCTAGGGTTTCCTTCAATTCTTTGCTTCCTTCCAGAGGATTCTAGTCTCGTCATAGGTCACGATAG
This sequence comes from Picea mariana, assembly GCA_032191745.1. Classification (NCBI taxonomy): domain Eukaryota; kingdom Viridiplantae; phylum Streptophyta; class Pinopsida; order Pinales; family Pinaceae; genus Picea; species Picea mariana. The sequence continues at coordinate 13,940 of JASDQU010223906.1, read as the reverse complement.
AGGTTCATACCTCCCGAAGCTACCATAATATTAACAAAGGAATCCTACATCAGTCAACATGAGTTATGATAAAAGGAGTGGTAGTACTAGAAATGAAAAGATATTAGTAGTAACAATGTGTATGGAAAGGCAATGTAGTCATGGAAAGGGAGTTGGATAGTTTTATTGAGAAGGAAAATTGAACTGAAAAAAACTAAAGAGATGTATGTGAATCAGAAAGATAGGTGTGTGCAAAGTCATGAAGGATAATTAAATGGAAGATGGGCTTCAACACAGGGATGAACAATCTGCTTTGAAGGAGAAATGGAGGAAGATATTCATGACGCAAATGGGTTTATGTAAAGGTTTATGTGTAACTGTAATGATCCCAAGCCCACTTCTGGCTTGGAATCATTAACTACCACTAGTTTGTCAATGTGCATGTGTTTATTGAATTATTAAGTGCATACAAGATTCATTCAATGCATGAAGATCATCATACATTCAAGATATAAAAGAATAAGCAAGATCTAACCCTTTTATTATAAGTAATGTAGGATCAATACAATAGATGGACGATCTGGCATAAACCTCAGATGGCCATACAAACAACAGATATGAGTTGCTACAAAATGCTCCCGACAATACAAAAGAAGCCTCTAAAGTTTGGATAAGTAATGAATACCAATATCAAGCAGATCTGAATGTCAAACCCTCCAACTAGAGAGTACCACGCATCCAAGTGCAGACTGAAACCCTCGATAATTCGGTCCTGATGGAAGAATGCTCCAAATGAGCCAAACTTGATAAAATAATAGATCAGGGCAGTGGAAGCCTCTTCTTGAAGTTTCAAACCCAACGTCCAAGGAAAACCTCTCCAACTGCGGAATCTTCTAAGATAGTTGCGTCCTCCTGAATAGCTAAATTGAGCCTGTTGGCACATATTGAACAGACAATGAATGGTTTTCATTGATGGCAAGTTTGTATCAGACAAGAATCCCGTTGCAACAAGATCATGATTGAATCGTAACCGAAATGAATCTGGACCGTAGTTTACAGCCCTTGTTGGAGAGAGGATCTGAGCCATCAGATCGGAACCAGACACTCATCAGCCGTCAAATCTGCAGAAGCTGCGAGGGAGATAAGCATGGCAGCGATCGAGCGCCATCGGGAGAAGCTCGACAGGATGCTTCATCGGAGTTTCAGGGATCGGGATTTCAATATGCAAAGAACACAATGCAACGAAAACCCCGATTTCGCGATATGCGAAATCGCGATTGAATCCAGACCATCAGATCCAGAAATGATCAGGACTGTTGATCTGACCTCTCATCGAAGTTTCAGGGATCGCAATTTGGAAGCGACAAGAACTTGCAACATTAGAAATGTTGAAATCACGATATGCGATATTGCGCTTCAATCATAGCCATCAAGTCAAGCTAAGATATGAACCATTGATCTTATACCATATTGGAGTTTCGTGAATCGGGATATGGTAAGGATTGCAACATGAATTGCGAAATCGTGATATGAAATATTGCGACACAATCGTAGCCATTGAGCCAAGATCACTCCTAAACCGTTGATCAAACTCCACATCGGAGTTTCGCGAATCGCGAATTTGAAATGCCAAAATCACTTGACATAAATTGCGATATGCGAAATCACGATGTAATAGCAACCGTCAGATCTAGATATAATCTGGATCGTTGATCTGTTTTCTACACGGAATTTTGGGGATCGGGTTTTGGTATGGACAAGAATTCTGAACATCAAGACTTACGATTTAGCGATATGCGAAATCGCGAAAGCGCCTTCCACATAAAACCTTGGTCACAACCCTTGATCATGGGAAGAGAAGGAGTCAAGAATAAATTTCATTTCAGAGTTTCGGAAATCACGATGTGAAAGTGTCAAGACTTGGGCAAAGAAATGTTGAAATGCGGAAATTCGATTTAAAGGGCAAGAATAATAAAGATTATCCAACGGTGCGGATAAGGTTTGAAAGTGATCGGAGGGCTGTTGTTCTTTCTCACACATTAACGCTTCAGTTATGAATCCGTTAAGAGAAATAGACTCATAATGACAAATCGGTTAGCGTTTCAGTTGCTAAGATAGATTTCCTTGTATTGCCTATTGGAAGGGGAAGTGAAATCGTCAAGGCAGGGTGTATAAAAGAAAATGAGAGAGACTGAATGGGGTTGGTTGTTCTGGATGGAAAAAGAACAAAATAGTAAGAAAGGAGAAAGGAGAAGATGTTGAGTATGAAGTTTTAATTGATGTACAGAATGAAATGAAATGTAAAGTAGAAACAGAGAAAAATGACAGGCAAAGCAGAAGAATTGTGTTCATTTAACCATAGACAATATCACTATTGTCACCCAACCATAGGATGAAGCCACCCTCCGAGCACCTTAACCTTGACATAGAATCATTCTAGAAGCAAACCCTAGGCTAGATATCCAAGAAAAGGGTAGTGCACCTTTATCCAAGGATAGTGCACCAAACAAGAGATGATCAGATAGTACAAACCATAACCAGAAGATAGTTCAAGCCAAAACCGAAATGTCCTAGTTGCAGCAGCTCCAACGAAAACTCTCCTCCAAACTTGCACACCAACTGGGAAACTCCAGTGCGCACAAGTGTTGCTTCTGCAGTTCTGAGAATGCCTGCCATAATGAAGACTGGCCTCTTGTATATATACTAATTCTGGCTAACTACCTGGGCCGACTTCTCATTCTGGGTGTCTGTTTACTTAGTATATAATATTTCTTCTGGATGACTTCTTCTCTTGTAGCCTAATAACCTAATACAAATTATCCTCTTGAGCTGACTTGTCTTCCAGGGTTATTAGCCAACTCATTAGGGTTTCTTCTTGCTTCCGAGAATATTCTTTTCTCATCAGGTTTACACGTGGAGGTAAATACCTCCTGCAACTACCATAATATTAACAGTCCCTCCTAGATAGAGAGCTATTACAGGTAATGGTCTTGAGCACAAACATACCATTCACCCAATAACATCAACATAGTTTTATAGACTATCTCATGACTAGACCATGAGCACCATCATCACCATCAATGTCATCAGTTGCATCATCTCTCGAAACCATACTTTATCTGAGTAATTTAGACATCATGTTGGATAAGTCACTCCCACCACAGAGTGATACAAGAGACATTCTTCTAATCTTGACATAATTCCTAGAAAAATAAATGTCCTGAACCATTTTTCGTCTGCGAAACTCTGTCCACTGATCATCCATCTAGCTGATAATAATTTTCAAAACTATTGATAGTATTCAAGGAAATCAGAACAATATCATTCAATACAACACAACTGTGTCTATCCATAGTAGTACACAACTACAATCCAATGGTACACTACCACACCAAGTAGAACATAGGTACTTGATTAGTGACGTATAGTCACAAATAGTGGAACACATCCACCACAGTAGTATGCATACATTGTCTAGAGACATACAATATTCATAACAATCATCTGATATCAATCTGCACAGAAACCATGTTATGATATAAATTGAATCATCTGGGCCATTCTTCCACCCACATTTGTGATATCTTGGAAGAACATCTGCCCTCAAAAGGTAAAACATCAATGATGAGCTATTTGGACTATTCTTCTCAAGAAAGGAAGAATAACTATCCTGATTTATAAGCCTGGACCATTCCCCACCCTAGGCCATTCCTGCGACACTAGACAAAGCGTAACCTGAAGAGAATGAGTCTACCCTAAGGAATGCATGTCCTTAATTGTTGGACCTGGACCATTCCCCACCCTAGGCCATTCCTCTGGTACTAATCAAAGTGCAAGCTACAGAGAATGAATATGTCCTAACGAATGACTGTCTAGACCATTTCCTAAGGAAATGACTGTCCATGACTGTCCTACACAAACCTCTAAAAACAGACCATTCCACATGTTAACAAAAATGGGAAATTGATGTATGGCAAGGTGGGCTAGTCTTCTTGAGCAACCCTCAAGAAGAGAGACTGCCCTAAACCATTCCCCATGTTAACCACAATGGGAAATCATTTTCTATGGTACATCAACAATCCATCGAACCATTTTCATTATGAAAATGATCGTTCGGTCTAGAACATTTTTCGAACTGGAAAATGCCTATCCATCAAAAATCTCAAACCACTTTTCGAATCTGGAAAGGAATTGCTCATCCTGGACCATTTTTCGAATGGAAAAATGACTTTCCATCAATCAATAAAACATCAGTTCTCCCTCCCAACCTAGGATTCATCTCTTCCTTTTTCAATAAGGGAGTCGTCTCCACGAGTTCTAGCTTGAGTATGCAAACTCTTTCATCTTGGACAGAATCTTTACCAAAATGTCTGCTTATCTGCTCATCTATGGAGATATATATTGGAGAGCCACTTTCTCCTTTATGAACTTCATCAGGGAGAATGTATTGCTTGATCTAAAATGTACTTTGGTCTAGAACACTGGTTTTCTCTGAAGGCTTCATATATCTCTGATCAGTAAAATATATCATTATCTAGTTCCTTCTAGCTGACAACATCGTGGCAAGGGTCAAACTGGAGCATATCCATGTGGCACTTCTTCTGTCATCATGAGATCTTTGTCATGGATTGGAAATCCATCATCCTGATTTTTTGAGTAATCATTCTGATACAATATCATTGTTATAGAAAGTATTCACCATGCTTCTTCGGTGCATTGGAGGTTCTCCACCAGGTTGTCTTCTTCCATCTACATACAAGGGTCTCTTTCTGGTATGCCTCAAAACTTTCTGGTTTCTCTTCATACGCTCTTTGTTCAATTGCCCTCGAGAACAGTCTTTGCATTCATCTGATGTAGAACTCTAACCCATGGATATTGCGGATGATATAATGACTCATGTAGAGGTATGTCTGGTTTACTGGAACGAGTAATCATCATAGTCTTCTCCCTCCATCTGGGAGAACCTCTAGTTATAGATCTCGCAATATTTTCATTCATAATTCTTCCATACATTGTTCTTCATCGCAAATTTAGGTTCCTTTGCTTGATTTCTTTTAGTGAGTTCATATCAGGTTGGTAATCTTGTGATTCTTGATACAATGACTAGTTGTTCTGTCTTTTGTTTCTTTCTTGGAATCTTCATGTTCTTCCTCATGTTTCTCTTTAGCTCTTGGGTCCATGGATTTTCTTATAGATTCCATGCCCTAGAGATTCCACTTCTTTCTTTAATCATTGGATAATGGATGTGGATAGAAAACTCGAGATACGTTAAGGATTCTCTTCAAAGAAGACTTCTTCTAAGGTCGATCTGAACATGTACTTCCTTTCATGGTTGCTACCATGGATATATACTTCATTATTTTCAATGGATCATAGGATTAGCTCCCTCCTAATCCTTGCTTCATGTATGAGTGCATGTTTTTCTTTTGGAAATATATAATCGTCTCCCTCCATAATCCATGATTCTGTCTGCATGCTTATTGCCTTCTGCAAGGTGTCATAAGTCTTTCTCCAATTTCTTCTTGATTGTTGACTTCTTCCTGTCTTTTACTTATTCTCTTTTACTTCAACGTTGATTCTGATTTTGGCTTATCTTGCAGCTGTTACTTCTGTAATAACTTCCACATGATTTTTTTGATGTACTTCATCCTTTCATTTGTATTGTTTGACTTGTAGTCATAATGATAGCAATCCTTTTTTTTTCTTCCATAGGTACAATATATTTTTGAACACATTATCTTCTAAGAAGTAGATATGCAATATATGTACATAAAACATGGTATGTACAAGAACTATGAAGAGTATTGTTACCTTGTCTTAGAAGAAGAAGTATGTTTTATTCTGCTTGGTCTTCTTTGTAGGTTCGTTTTCTTAGGAAACAGATGCTTCGTGTGTCCCCTTCCTTTTCTTTATCTCAAGACAATGATTCTTGTAGTGACCATACTTTCAATAGTTGAAGCATTATATTTCTGACATGTATTTCTCTTGATTTGTCTTCTTCCTTGAACCAAACTTCCTTTTGTTCCTAAAATTCTTAAATCTTGATGTAAAGGCTTGATAATCGTACTTCTTTTGGGGTTTCTCTTTTTCACTAATCCTTGATTCTTCTCGAGCACAACAAGTCCAAATTTATTTAAATGTAGGATACTTCTTCCTTGTGTTCATGCTTGCAGCAAATGCATCCCATGTCTTGGGAAGACCATTGAGTACAATATTTACCAATTCCTTCTCTGAGATGATCTCTTCAATATCTTGTAGTTGATCTCTTAACTGAGATATCCTCACAAAGTATGATGTTATGCTATCATCGTCATTCATATTCATGTCACAGAGCTCATTCTTCAGACTCATTACTTGTCCAATGTTTATGACTGAGAAGAGGTTTGTTAGGGCATCGTACATATTCTTCGATGAGTCAAGATGGGAGATGTAGGGTATCAAGTGGTATTTTATAGAGTCCACTATGATACTCATGGCATTGATGTCACTGTCTTAGAGATTCTCCATAAATGCAATGTTCTACGGTTCCTTCTCTTTTCCTTCTTCAAACTATGGTTCCACAATATTTCCTTTCACGATATCCAACACTTTTTTCTTGGCAAGGATGAGGTCAATCCTTGTCTTCCACACTCTGAAGATAGAAGCTCCATCTAACTTTTTTTCTGACTTCATAGAGTAAGTCATGGCTACTTTGACTTGGTCAACCCTAGATTTGACCAAAAACTCAAACTTGAGGCCTTAGCTTGCTGAGAGTACCAAGAGGTGCACTAGGCTAGGGCGCACTTGTCTATCTAGAAATGAGGTCAATCTCTTAACTTAAGGTGCCTCAACGAGAGGTTTAGGGTTTCTGCAACTACACCGGCTAGTAACCCTAGCAGTAGTGCTTTGGTGACTCCTCCTCCTAGAAACCCTAGTGACAGTTCTTTAATGAGCTTAATATCCTTATGGCTATGCTCCCTTCTAGTGGTTAGACTGAATGAAGGAGGTGTGGTCCCATAACCTATTATAATATGATGGATTGTGCTCGTTTAATTATAGACAATATCACAATTGTCACCCAACCATAGGCTGAAGCCACCCTCTGGGCAACTTAACCTTGACAAAGAATCATTCTGGATTAAAACCCTAGGATAGATAGCCAAACAAAGGGTAGCACACCTTTATCCAAGGATAGCACACCAGACAAGAGTTGATCAGATAGTCCAAACCATAACCAAGAGATAGTTCAAGCCAAAACTGAAATCTTCTAGCTACAACAGCTGCAACGACAACTCTCCTCCAAACTTGTGCACAAATTGGGTAGCTATAGTGTGCACAAGTGTTGCTTCTTCAGTTCTAAGAATGCCTACCAGACTAAAGACTAGCCTCCTATATTTATACTAATTCTGGCTAACTGCCTGGGTCGACTTCTCATTCTGGGTGTCTATTTACTTAGTATATAATATTTCTTCTGGTCGACTTCTTCTATTGTAGAATAATAACCTAATACCAATTATCCTCTTGAGTTGACTTGTATTCTAGGTTTATTAGCCAACTCATTAGGGTTTCTTCTTGCTTCCTAGAATATTCTATTCTCGTCAGGTTTACACATGGAGGTAAATACCTCCCGCAACTACCATAATATTAACACTACTCTCACTGGTATAGTCATCAAAATTATTCTTTATGTCGATTACATTGTTCTTATGGAAAGGAGTCCCCATGATCTTGAAAACCAACTAAGAATCCTCAAGGATTTTTGCTCCAATATGGGTATGATTGTTAATACTGATAAGACTAAGGTCGTGATTATTAAATCCAATAAGATCACTTACGATACCTTTGTATATAAAAAAAATAACTTGGAGGAAGTGAATTCATACAAATATCTTGGAATTGATATTCACCACAAGCTCAATTGGAATTATAGCATTAAGAAAAGGATTATTGGGGGATGGAAAGCTTATTATGCGCTTGAAAAAAATTGTAAATCAGTTGATCTTTGGAGTTGGGATAAGAAGAAAATCCTCTTTAAGACTCTTTTTACACCTGTTATTTTATGGATGTGAAGTCTGGGGTTGTATTATCTCTCCTGAATCCTGGAGAAAGATAGAAAAAATACAAAGGAACTTTATAACCTATAATCTCAAAATTAAAGGAAACACGCCCTATCCCATCCTCCTCTTAGAAACAAGCCTCTCCCCCATTGAGAGCATGGTTATGACTAGATACCTAATGTATAAGAACAAGTTAAACAAAATGGAAGACAAGAAGCTTCCTAAAATTTCTTCAAAATCGAGTCATAACCACCATCGACTCAAGCGAGGATGGCATAAAGATGCCCGGAATTGGCTAAATTATTGGGGAATCATGGAAGACACCATTTTGCAGAATAAAGATACTATTAAAAAAATTGTCAAATCATAATTTAAGGAGAAAATGTGGTGTGATAAAGAGTTAGAGGAAAAAATAAAATTAAAGTATTATAAGGATGTAATCAACCCTAATCTATAAGATCAAAATTATCTATCTTTTTTCCCAAGTGTAAAAAGAAAAAAAACATTTCTAAGATAAGAACAAATTCTCATGAACTCCATAGTGAAAATGGGCGCTGGTCAATTCCTAAAACTCCATGGGATGAAAGAGTGTGTCACCTTTGTGACACTAAGAAGTTTGAAGATGAAAAACACTTTCTCTTATATTGTCCAACCTATACCCATATTAGATCTCATTTTAAAAATATTTGACACACTACCAACCTTGCTAACCTCTTAACTCAACAAAAGTATGGTGATCTTGTAAAACTTCTCTTACTACTTTTCGAGAAGAGAAACAAAATTATAAAGAATCACAAGTAATAACTTACCCTCTTAAGGTACGATAAACCAATTCGATCTTAGTGGACATTAATCATCATCATCATTGACATAAATATTATATTATAATATTCAACCTAAGTGAACCTACTAGTTAATAACATGTATCTCCTCTTAAGAGGTCACAATTTAAAATACAGAGGGGGGTAGGGTATGTATACCTCCGTAGACTTTACCAGTCAAATCCCGAGGTGGAGGGGATCCCTTGTCCCACAAACAAGGGGGTCTCATACACCAATTTGGTGTCTTTATTGGACGTGACCTTAAAAATAGATTATTATTATTATTATATTCTAAATCAATTTTGGTATCATTAACCACCACCATTATAATCATATTAACTTATACTAGTATAGATCCATATTAAATCGATATCTATCAAGACACCCCCTTTCTTGGGAGTTGTTGAGATCAATTCCCGCTTCTGAAATTTCCCTCTCCTTTTCTATTCTCCCAACTTCTTTTGTCCATTTATTTTCCCTCTTCTACACTTACCCAAATTCCCCTTTTATTTTCTCCCTTATATTCTCCCTTTCTAATTAGTATACTTAGTCGTTTTTTCAAAAATGATGGGTTCTTGGGTTGGCGGACTCGTGGGTTCTCACTTCCTATTCCCCATATCATGAGTTCGACCGACCACCGCATCATCCTATACTTAATTGTTTTGACAGTTGCAAGTTCCCGGGTGTTGGGCCTCAGAAATGTCACATTCATATCCTCTTTTCCCTTCACTATTCCTTACATTTCATCGCCCCATTAACCTTCCATCATACCATTTTCATAAATATATGTGGATTTCTCCTTATTATTTTCCATTGTGTTCATTTCAGTATTATAAGTCAATTTGTGATTAAATATTAGAAAAATAACATATTTTCATTACATATCAATGTTGGATGAGTTTGATGATGTGTGCAGGCATATGTGAAGATTTCAACAAAGTCAAATATCACCACCTAGCCTCAAATTCGAATTTCATCTTCAAGCTTTGAAGATTTGAAGAATATTTGGGACAATCATTCAAGCATATTCAAAGGAGAATATCATGGAAGATTTGGATGGCATATCCTATCTAAGATGTGTGATATATGTGTGGAGAATTTGAAGGGATCATATCTTCTAATAATGGGAAAGTAGTTGAGAATGGTTGAGAGAATAGTGGATATGTAATTATGACACTCTTCAAGACTCTCATGTATATAAGAGAGTGTTCTCTCTTCATGAGGATCATCATATCATTCATAATTGGGAGATTAGTTTGGGAGTTAGAGTCGTGTTATTCATAATGGAGAGATTAGCTTGAGAGTTAGAGATCATGTAATTCATAATTTAGTTTTGTAATTAGGAGAAGGGGATTCTTAGCTTTGATTATTTAATTGTTATTCTTTCATGCTTTGTCATTTGAATCTTGTAATATAATTTGATATTGATTTATTGTGTGAGTTCACCTATTTCCATTATCGTTCAACTCTTCACATGTTGTACTATTTTTCCCTCATGCAATTTCAATGCTTTCCTAGATTAATTTCATTTCAGCAATTTAGATTAGATTACTTCAGTCCTGCATATATAGTGTGTGTGCTTCGTAAGCCTACGAACCTCGGATTGACAAATTAAATAGTTGGTCAAGTACTACAATGGAATTAAACGACAATATTTCCGCCTAAAACTAGGTTGGCAGTTTTCAAACTTTCATATCCCATATTCTGTGATATACATTTTTCACCCAAAAGATCTGCGATCTAAATTTGTATCATTGGAATCCTCGAGATCCTAAGTATCTCATATCTCCTATATTGAGTCTGACTGACCCCATTACAACACTTAACCAATTTTCAACCTTTCACAATGACGGGCTCGCAAGTTCTCGGGTTGGCGGATTCACAAAAATCCCAAGTCTTAATTTCTCTCATCTGTCCCCGCCACCTTCGTGCTTTTCCCAATATGCATTTAGTATGCTTTAATGCTAATAACTGATCATGAAGTTCTCATAAATATTGTCTTTAATAAGTTAGGGGATCGAGGAGATTGCTTATTAAACCACATTAAAGAATGATTTGAGGAATATTATATTATATCTCTCAAGTGCTCATTTCAAATATTATCTGTATTAAAAGAATGCTCTCGTCAACTTATGGAAGCAACAACTCAACATCAGTTCTATGGAGACACTTTGAACACTTTTGGACATGAGTACCATAACATTTAGTGTTCTAGAGTGTACTCTTACTATCCATCTCCTTTTGCTCAGAACGAAGTAATTTGGACATCCATAATTGCTCGTGCAGGTTGTGTTCCTAAAATTTTTTATTGCAAGGAATTGGTTTCCTAGTGCAATGAGAAATATATACCAAGTTGGTGCATTATTCAACTTCAATATCATTCTATCATCTCTCTTTCACCTCAAGTGTTCTGTAAAAGGATAAGACTCCCAGAGCCAACACTCACCTTCAAAGGTGAAGATTGCACATGGACTTCTTGAAAAATCATGAAAACGACCTAGACCTCTTGCCTAAATGTTTAGAGAATATTGCGGCCACCCCTGAAGATATTACTAGGTTGTAGGTCAAATCATCCAAAAACCCATTTTGGTAAATTGCTTGGTTATTCACCAGAGTGACCGACCAAGAAAATACCGCAAGTATTTCTCATATGATTCTTTATATCTTATATTTCACTATCAAGGAGATAGACATTTTCGATTTGGGAAAACTGATTTCCATTAAATTCTCTTCCCAATTTTCACAATACAAAACATATAAGAAATATTTTATGGCCTATTATTTCATATTCGCGATAGCACATTGCTATTAATTTGCTAAATTGTTTATCTAAAAGAAGGTGAATTGTGAATTTTACCCAATGACCTTTGTTGGCAAATGTTTAACAGGTAGTGTATGCTTGTCATTGATGGCAAGTACAACACTGAAGATGGCATGAGTATAGGAAGAATGTAACAGACGGGCATCAGAAGTAGTTTGGGAAGACACTGCAGAGGGAATGCGCTTGTCATTGATGGTAGGATCAGAGTGTGCATCGATGGAAAAACAAGAATAGTGTAAGCTTGGAGGAGAAGCGTTGGTGATCGTTGTATCCCATCCTGAATTCCTAATGGACGTCAGATATGAATGTAGATAAGAAGAGCGTGTTGAAGAGGAGGATAGATCTCAGGCATTAGATCCAAGTGTGGGATCTGACCATCGTTGGATCAAGTAGAACCTGCACGTTCTTTAAAGTGCAAGGAGAATTGAGCGTACAAAATTTCGAAAGAAGGAGGACCGTCCATTTACAGGCAAGACGCGTGGAGATAGATCGTCATTTCACTGACTGGAGAGTCAAAGGAATAGGGTTCCCTAACCTCTCGAAATCGTGATATGCGAAATCACGATCTAATCTGAGCCGTCAGATTAAGGTTGAATCTGGTCTGTTGATTCCAGTTCATGTCAGAGTTTCGGGGATCAAGAGTCGGAGATGTCAAAGCTTATTAACATTAGGAATCTTGATATCGTGATTTAATCATAGTTGTTGAATAGAGATCAGATCTAGACCGTTGACCTAAATCCATATCGGAGTTTCGCGAATCGCGACATGGAGAAGAAAAGAACCAAATGAAACAAGAATGTCGAAATCGTGAAATCGCGATTCAATCATAGCTGTTGAACCAAGATCAGATCTGAACTCTTGATCCAACTCCATATCAGAGTTTTGTGAATCGTAACATGGAGAGGCAAAGAACCCAATGCAACAAGAATGCTGAAATTGCGAAATTGCGATTCAATCGTAGCCATTAAATCAAGATCACATATGGACCGTCGATCCGACTCACGTCAGCATACCATGTCAGCTAGGAACACGTGACACAACTAGGTAATGACAAGTGTCAGACTGATTCAACATTTCAGCCACATGTAAGTCACGAATCAGAGTGACACGTGGCAGTATTCAACACGTGTCAATCCACGTGTGATGTCAGCAAATTTGCACCACTTCGGAGTTTCGGTAATCAGGAGATGGAAAGATATCGGAGGACAAGGAGGGGCTAAATCGAACGAGCCTTGTCGCACGGTCAGGTGGAGAACAGACGGATGGTGGGGAGGAGAACGATACAAAAGGTGACACGACAGGAATGGGGCCCATCCTTGATACCCCACTATTTCGGACCACCCCCCTAATTAAAGGTAGAATGGCAAAGGGGGTCCAGAATCACATGAGCGTCATTGATCTGGGTACTTTAATCTTGACTACTCGAGAGATGCGCGCCCAATTTTGGACCCCCCCCCACTTAAATATAGAATGGCAGGGGGGCTCCAGAATCCAATCTCGACCGTAGATCTGGGAGCACAGATTCTAGTCATCCAAATTTTCTCCCTGTATATCCAACTGTGCAGATGAGTTTGAACAAGATCGGAGGGCAACTGTAGCATGACATAGTATGACTACCATAAACCATTGATGGTTTCATCCAGAGGACTCAAAGACACTGGGGGATGATTGATAGAGAAGTTGAAGAGCCTCTGAGAATCTTCAAGAGGGATGAATATGTTCGTGGAGGAAATTGACAGCTGGATGAGCATTGAGGACTGTAGCTGAAATAGAGAAGGTGAGCTCGACTTTCACAGAGAAGTCGAAGAGTCTCAACTGCTAGAGAGGTTGCAAAATCTCAACAGAACACTCAGTGATGTTGCACACATGGTGGAAAACGACCAGAGAAGTTGAAGAGTCATGATGATGATCAGACAGAGCACTCAAGTTGCAGAGGAATTTGGCGCAGAGTGTGCATGCAGAGGCATTGAGAATATTGCATGCACAAGATGCACAGAAGCTATATATACACGGTACAGAGAAGAGAAGGATCATTGTTGTTGGAGTTGTTGTGGTTGCTGTGTGGAAGGATTGAAGTGTGAGAAAGGAGGCAGAGCACAGGAGAAATAATACACAGTAGAGGAAGGTTGCATTGAAGGGACATGGTGCAGAGAGTATTAATGGCAGAAGAACAGACAGCGCAAGTCATGTGTGCAGAAAGGCAGTGAGGCAGACAGAGCAACAAAATGCAGCAGAACAGTGATGAGTCTGGTAAGCCATTGTTGAACATTATATCACTGTAAT
>JASDQU010223905.1:0-11809 GCA_032191745.1 Picea mariana | reverse complement strand
AGGTGTATAGTTGATGATGTTGGTACATATTGATGAGTCATAGTTTATGAGTAGTTGACACATGATTGGTACATACTTGTTACATGGTTGGATGCACTTATTTATGGTACAGGTTGATTACATGTTGTTTGGTACAGGTTGGTGCATGATTGATGCATTTGTTTATGGTACAGGTTGATTACAGGTTGAGGTACAGGTTGATGCATGGTTCAGGTTTATTGGTATAGGTTTATAGTGGTATATCTCACAGTGATAGTGTGACAGTGATTCCATAATTCTTCTTCTACTTCAGAGTGGTTGGATGGGGCAAGGATAGGTGGTTGTAGCCGAAGAACATAGGGGGTTGCAGCCTCCTTCTGGTTGTAGCCAGAGAATAGGGGAGTTGGATCTTCCTTCAGGTTGTAACCTGAGAAACAAGGGGGTCGGAGACTCCTTCCAGTTGCAGCTAGAAAACAAAGGAAGTTGGTGCTTCCAATGAATGTAATTCTTCAAGACATATAAGAAAAAACATTTTGTTGTTTTCTCCTGCTTTGGTTTTCCACGTAAAACACCGGTGTACTGTGTATGTGTATGATTGTTCATTTGTTCATTTCTTATTTACTCTGTAGTTATTGGATGATTATGCTACATTGATATAACACTTGGATTATATGGTTAAAAAGGATTAAATTTCTCTATTACTGATTCACCCCCCCTCTCAGTAATCCAACACCTTCGCCTATACAATTTTTTTTATGGGAATCTTAATCTTTCAGGGATCAAACTTGAGCAAATTAGCCATTTTAAATTCTTATAGAAGAGCTAAAATTATCAGGGTTAGCCTAGACATACTTTTTTCAATTAAAATCAAAGGAACATTAAGATTTTCGCCTAATCGCATTTTGAAAATATGTTTTTAAGTTCTCAGAGTCAAGGTAAGTGTTTTTCTTTCTAATAAGACTAAGAAAGGATAAAGAAAATTTGAAGTGGTAGGAACTTTGGGATAGGTAAAATAACAAAATTGAGGATTCGGAGGACCTGACACAAAATATCCTAATCTTACAAAATCTTGTGTATTTAGTTCAGACCTCCTTCGAGCTTATTTATTTTTATTTTATTTTTATTTCAGAGATGGCTTTAGAATTTATCAGCATGGCATTTTAAGTTGTAATTTTATACCTCTCTGATTCTTAGGTCAGGTGATAATATTATCATGAGAAAAACTTTTTTCACATTCATTTAAAATTTTATTTGAACTATAAGAAGAGTAGGAACTCATACCTTATTTTCCTTTTGAATTTTCAACAAGGAAGATTATTAATTTATCACCTATTTTTTTAGAGGAATAAAATGCAAAATGTCAGAAACTTATGTAGAATAGAGATGATATGTGATATCGACGTTTTTTTATTTTTGTTTCAATGATATCAAGCGATCATAAACTTATTGTAAATATTTACAACAGATGATCAACTGACTTGGGTAATTTGCTAAAAAGGAAAAGAACAATTGAAAATAAAAATGCTAACGTCAATCCAATCCGATATATATAATGGAAATATGAAATGTAACTACTGCATGAAATGTTTTAAATAACATCCATTGATAGGAGTGTCAAGAATTTCTCCATCAATATTTTCCAATGAGAATGAGTTTTTTCCCTCAGTAGCTGCAATTTTGAATGGCCCAAACTAGAGATGATCAAATTTTTCATGTTTCCCTGCATCTTCCTTTCTAGATTCCCATTTTAAAACTAAATCTCCAGGAAGAAACTCCTTTGGATTTTTTATAAAAAAGGGCTTTCATATTATCTTGGTACTTTTGAAGCTTATCGTCCACTTCTACTTCGTGTTGCTAAACTTCGATGATTTGATTTTTTCTTCTCATAACATCATTTGGATATTCATTTGCATCCTTCCAGAGTTTCATCACAGGAAGAGAAAGATTAATAGGAAGGATAACATAGGTACCATAAACTAATTGGAAATGAGACATACTCATAGATTTCTTGGTGCTAATTCGGTTTTCCCATAAGGCGTACTTTAAGTGGATATGCCAAGATTTTTCATTTTCAGTAAAACATTTCTTGATTATAGTCATCAGACTCTTGTTAGATGATTCAACTAACCCATTTCCCTGAGGATAACAAGTTGTAGAATGACCTAAAATAATATTGTATTTCAGACATAAATTGATCATTGTCATAGATTTAAAAACTTAGGCGTTTCCAAAACCTGACCTTTCACTAGCTTGGTTGGTTTCACTTTTAAATCAAACTCTTGAATTTTAGCCAACCATCTACCTCTTCTTCCATCACTGTCTAGCTGAACCAAGATATCTTTAATTACATTTGTTGGTACATAAGAATTTATTTTGGAGTGCAAGACATATGTTCTGAAAGCCTTGAGATCCGTCACCATTGCATAAGCTTGTTTTTCAAGAAGATCATAACTTAGCTCTGCATCCCTGAGGCTTTTACTAAAAAATTATATTGGTTGTTCGAATCCTTATTCGTTCTTTTGAAGGAGCACTACTGCAACAATATGTTCAGAAATGAAAGAGAAGATTAATAAGTCCTCTGTATAGTCCGGACTCACCAATACTGGTGATTCCCCTACAACTTTCTTAACACGCTCAGAAGATGCTTTGGCTTCTATAGTCCATTTTACTTCATTGTCATTTTTTAGCATATCTGTAATTAATTTGATTATTTCAGCTAAGTTGGGAATAAATCTCCTCAAAAAATTGATCTTACCTAAAAAAAAATGAATCTCTTTTCTATTTCTAGGAATATTAATCAGGTCAATAGCCTCAACTCATTTAGGATCAACCTTGATTCCATATTTTGAAACTATATGACCTAAAAGTTTACCTTCTTGCATGGCGAATTGTGATTTTTTAGGATTAAGAGACAAACCAAATTTTCTGCATTTTTCAAAAGTTTGTCTGAGGTGAATCAAATGTTCTACATCAGAATTGGAAAAAATTGTTAGATCGTCTAGGTAAATAACAAAAAACTTGTCTCTCTCACCGATGAACGTGATATCTATTGCTCTCTGGAAATTTTCTCTTGCATTCATTAAACCAAAATGCATTTTATCATACATAAAGGTTCCCCATGGAGTAGTAAACACATTATTTTCTCTATCATCTTCATGAACAACAATATGATTATATCCTAAGAAACCATCAATCATAGAAATTTTGTTATCCCCTACTACCTTCTCTAAAACATGGTCCATATTTGGGAGCGAGTAGTTGTCTTTAAGAGAAGACTGATTTAAGTTCATAAAATCGACGTAGAGTCTTATTTTGTCATTCTTATTTCTAACAGGGACCAAATTGGCCACCCATTCAGAGTATCTGAGGGGAACGATGATTTTTTCATGAAGGAGTTTTTTAACCTCCTTTTCTATTACTGACAGAAGAATTGGGTTTATCTTTCTAAGCTTCTGCAGGAAAGTCTTAATACCACGTTTTAAATGGATCTTGTGTTCGATAACAGAAGTATCATAAGTTTTTAAATCATCATAAGACCATGCAAAATCATCTTTATAATGTTTAAGTAACTCAGTGTATTTACTCTTTTGCCAGAAGATATTTTGATATTTTGACCATTTTGGGATTTTCGTTAGTTCCTACGTTACAATCTTCAACTTCTTCGAGTTGAGGTCGCAAAGTAAACTTCAAAGGTATATCATCCTGGTCCAAAAACCTTTCTAAGGGGTTTAGACCTATGGAAATTTGATTGTTTTTAAGTAAGATCATGCGGTGATTTGCAATTTTATCTTGGAACTTCTCTGGGTTCTCTCCTTCCTACATAATCCAAGTAGGATCGTTTTGATTTTCTTGATCTATGCGGGTTTTAGAAAATTCATCAACCATTTCCAAGAAATGTTTGATTTGTTCATCATCTTCGAACACTTTCCATTGTTGAACATTGTTCGTAATCAAAGGTCTATGTCTCATCTCAATATGATATTTCAGCTTCAAAATCATAGGTGGTATGAAAGTCACAATAGCTTTGGCTAAAGAATCAGCTTGTTGATTTTTCATTCTGGGGATAGAGTGAAAATATGAGAAGAAATTATCTATTAAATTTCAGGCACAATTTCTATATGATCTCAATATCGGATGCTTAGCTTGATATTGTTGTTTTATTTGTTTTACAATGAGCTCATCATCTCCATAAACTATCAAATGTTCGATTTTTATTTTTCTTGCAGCTTCTAATCCTAAAACTAAATATTCATATTCACGGATATTATTGGTATAATCAACATCCCATTATAATATGTAAGAGAAAGGAATAACATACTCATCCCATGGCACCACAAATAACACTCCAGCTCCTGCTCCTTCGCAGGATGAAGCACCATCGAAGAACATTTTCCACATCTCTCCTCTAACATATATTTTTCTTTGAAATTTCTATTTTTTTATTTTCTTCTTCTATACATTCCTCAAAATTGTCATCTATGGATAATATAAAATTGCCTAAGTTTTGATCCGCAACATAGACTGGGTATTTATTGGGGTTTTGAGGGTCACTTACTATATACGCCAGTCTAGATTCTCTGTACAATCGAGTACATTGTACACCAAAAATTGGAATTGTAGCATAGGTCATGTCTAGCTGAACCGATCCCCCTAGCTTGGCACCCCAAGATCTGGATAGAAGCATACCATACTTGGAAGGAACATCAACAACAACCACATCCATAAGGATACTTTTCACAGGAATCTAAACAAGTTTTACAACTAGATCTTTGATCATACCCATACACTTAACCTTTCTAGAATCAAACGAGTACAAATATTGATAATTTTTGGTGATTTCAAGGCCTAATTTTTCCATAATAATATTAGGAATTAAATTATGTGAGGCTCCTAAGTCTAACATGAAATTTTGAAGTAAAAGATCATGCATATTCAATATAATATAGAATGGAGAAACAAAATATTTATCGATTTCAATGTGTGGTCCGAACATGATTGTAGGTTTCTCATCCTGCAAATTGATAACATTAGCTTGACATTCAGCATCAAAAAATTTTATTTCTTTAGCGATTTTTTTTTTATAGATCGGGTTCCTAGCAAGTTCGACCAAAGGCATTGGAATTTTAATTTTATGAAGTTCCTTCTCTAAATTGAAGGTCCCAATTGGTTTCTCAATTTCCCTAGTCTGAACTTCAACTTCTGTATTTTCTAGCTTCTTAGTTTACACTATTTTCATTTAAACTTTCTTTATTCGGGAAACTTGCGTTTCAGTTGATGGTTTTGCAATTGTAGCCTCATTCGCTTTATTTAGTGATAAAATATTTTTTGGTGAAATATTTGTAGAACTTTTTTATCTTGGCCTCAAATCATATTTATGTTGAAGCTTGGCCATTATTGAGTCAATGAGACCTTTCTATGTAGAGTCCCCTAGATTGTTGATGTTTTCATCATTATTAAACATAGATTCCAGATCTAAGTATTTCTCATAATAGTGTTTGGTTAGGTGAGGCTCAAGATCATCATCGCTGAGGTTGTTTAGATCTTCCTCTAATTCCTCATAATCTTGCACCTCATCTCTCTGCATGAAATTCTCGGTTTTAAACGGAGCTTGAATCTTTTGATCCTCATTTTTTATTTGTCTCTGTTGTATCTGAGGATTAGGGTTTATCCCGAATTGATTTCTAACATATGGGTCAAGTTTGGCTTGTTCTATTTCCATCCAGGAAATTTTGTTCGATAAATCTTTAATAATTTTAGCCATCTCATCCATTTTTTCCTCCGCGGACTTTCCAGATCCAGAGGGCCCTTCATATTCTTTAAAACGCTTGTTTTCTCTCGTTCCCATCTTGAATTTAGTTTTCAACTTCCCGGATGCCATCATATTTGATTCAATCTCTATAGCATCGTATTGCGTTCCCACTAAAGTAGTGGATCTTATTTCTCTCAAAAGTAGAGTGAAATCAAAATCAAAAGCCCCTGCAAAAGTGACTTTTGCAGCTGGTTGAAAAGGTTTAACTTCGAATAAGATTTTGTGAAAATATTATTAAATCTTTCGATAAATTCTAGGACTGATTCAAATTTTTTCTTTCTCAAGGCTCTGAATTCGGTTAAGTAATAAAGATGATATTTTTTCTCGCCCCATTGCCTTACAAAGGAAGTTTCCATATCATTATATGATCGTATAGAACCTACCGAAAGTCCTCTAAACCAAGTTCTTACATGTCCTTCAAAAGTCTATACTAACAGTATCATGTAAACAACTTCATGCTCAATGCCAACAATATCAACAAACTGATAAAAAAAGGTTATATGTTCTGTTGTTGTTAGATCCCCTTCTCTCGTGAATTTAGGGAGGCTCTTCATGTAATTTTTGGGTAAATCATACATGACAATAGGAAGGAATAAGGGAGCATATCTAGTGGTGACCTTGGCAAAGATCCTATGGGTTTAAGCTTTTCCACCAGCCACTGCACCTCTAGCACCTCCAACATCAGCACCTCCAACACTGACCATTGAAAGTCTAGGAGACAAAACTCGAGGACTAAATAGGAGATTTTCAAAAACTTCAAAAGACTGATCTACTGATCTTTCGACTACTTCGGGATGTTGTGAATGAAGTTCAGGAAAATGATCATGAGAAGAAGGAATATCTAGATGAGGGGGAAAAGGGAAACTTGATCTTGACTCTTCAATTTTACCTGAAGTATAGATAGGAGAAGTAATGAGGGATGAATCTAAATAAAGAAGATAATCTTCGGGATTTTTTAAAACATAAACTTTCACTTCAGGAAGAGAAAGGATCAGTTGAGTATTAACGATAGTGGGTATTGAAATGGACTCTTTATTTTCACTGGTAAAAGTATCTATCAATGAAAAAGGGATGATCTGGTCAATCTCAAATTTTATTTCAGGAATAATTACCTCTGGAGTTTCAAGCTTAATTTTAGGTTTACTTTTTGATACTTCTACAGAATGAAATTGTTTAAAACTTTCTTTAAGACTTAGTTCTTCATCGAGGATATTAGCATTAACTTAAGTAATCCTAGGTTGATGGACCTTACATGTTGATGCCTTTTGTCTGAGATATCCATTTTGTTTCAACAATTTTTTGGGATCCGAAACTAGCATAGTCTTCTTTTCGTCTGGGTTTTTCTTGGTATTTTTTTGACCGAAATCCAGTTTTGTCTACGGTGGAGTCAGCAGGTGAAATATGAAGTAACCCTTATTCACATATTCAATCTTTGTTCACCATCAAAGACCAAAATTTAACATTGTTGTTCTCCCGGGGAAAATGATATTGTTTCTTCACCCCCGATAACAGCGCCAAAAAGAAGGTGTTCCTGAGATTGAATCTAAAGCTCAGAGAATAATGTCAGGCATCAAAGGTTTTAAATGAAATGTTTTTATGAGTTCTTTTTCTACCTTCATTTTTCTGATAAATAACCTTTAAATGCAATTAATCATAAGACAGTACAAAGGTTGTATCTCGTTATCTGAGTCGCAATTATAATGTCGAATGATGTAGAAATATTTACAAAATTGTTAAAACAAAGTAAGGTATCAATTATAGATAAGTCTCACCTTGTTTGCAGTAGAAGAAAAGTAGAATATGCACCCTTGAAAAGGATATAAAAATGCAGTAATTCACACAGATCATAGGTCTTGTTTTACTCACAGTAATAACAGAGGAAAATTTGTTTACTCAATGAACCATTGATATAATATGATCACAGTAGATGTAGTACTAAATTGCAATCACTCACTCTTCAAGAATTACAGAAATAAATTCATAGAAATGGAAACACAGAGGGAACACATAACTCAAATTGAACGAAACTTAGATCTTTGTCTGTACTTGTATTAATACTCAAAAGAGTTTATCTTTTACATTCGTCAAGAATACATCCGAATAAAATAACAACATGAAAATATTGAAGGCTCAAACCTTTCATTCAATTTGAAGGCAAACATCTTCTTATGTATTTGTGGCATCTTCTCTTGGATCATGTTCACTTCTTGGATTGTGAACTGATATAGTGAACTTGGATTAACCAACCATTCATTGATTTTAAGTAACTCAATCTGGATCATCTCTTGGATGGTCGTATGAGTATTTTCCTTGTTCTTTCTCGAGCTTTTCTCGTTCATTTCTATCTCAATCTGCCCCAATGATTCCGAGATATTACTTCTTTAGAATTCAATCAACATTTTATTTATTGAAGATAATGCCTCTAGACAAGCCTCTTTTACATCTCTGGCAAGTTTCTTTCCTTCTTTGAGATTTGTTTCCTAGTATTTTACGACCATTTCACCTCTTACTTGTTCAGGATGAGAGAGAAGGGTAAGACCAGGGATATTATCATTTTGTGTCCATATGAGAACCTATTGAAACTTATACTGGGTTGTGCAAGCCTCTTTTTCCTTGACATAAATATTTTTTAGAGAAAGGTCTACTTCCTGATAACATTTATGAATAGCATCAACTTTCTGATAGAGTTCTTGTTTGGAAACTTTCAACCTCTCATTGATTTCTGATGCTTGAGTTTTGAAGGCCTAAATATATATCATGGTGTCCTCTATTAGGGTCACTCTAGCATCCATATTCTCTATCAAATCTTCATGCTGAGTGACCAAACCTTGGCTTGTCTGTGAACTCCGGTAGAGAAGCTCAAGGTTATCCTATAACTACTTAATTTGATGTTGATGACTAGCCCTGATTTGTTTAATGTCCTGGTTCATTCTTCTCTGTACTATTAATCTCACTCTACAGTTTCTCTACCAAGAGGCATTTATGTCATAGTTGTTCGGTTAAATTTTCCACTGACCATTGATTGGCAGTGGAAAAAGCCCCTAGCAAAACTGCAACTTCTTTTGCAAAATCAGGACCATCTTGGTCTTTCCCATCATACACCAGTCTTTGCCTCTTAGTGATTACTCCATCCTTTTGGTGAGATTCTCTTTCTACGATATCTTTTTATTTCTTGATGAAAAATAAATCTGAGGGAGGCATCTCTTTGGGAAAGATAGGAGTAAGATCACCTATAGAAATGAGTTTGAAACTAGGATTTCCAAAGATGGTCTATAAAGGGGTTAATGATGCAATGGGAGAAGCAATTTCTATGGAATGTTGTTGTCCTATTATTTTTGGGGTGCTAGCAGACGTAGACATTGTTGAATGAGGAACAACCTGTCCCAGATTCATGAGAGATTCGAACCGAGCTAACACTTGTGGGTCATTCAGTCTTGACAATGATGTTCTTATTTCGTGAAATAATACTTCTGGGATTTTTGAGGCTTCCTCAACTTTGTGCTTAGTGGAATAACTTGGCTCAGATCCTGTAGGTCTAGCTTCCTGTGAAGGAGGCATGAGATTTGACTCTCCTTGCAATATATTTGGTAAACTATTCCATCTATGTTTTTGAAAGCTAAGGAAACCAGCTTGTTGGTCAAGAGGCAGAGTCTAGAATCTACTTTGAAATTCCTCATAATATATAACTCCCATGAATATTTCATCATAAGGAGAATTATCATGGACGTATTGCTTCATGTTAAACTGAGCCAAATGATTTTCCACTATCTTATGTGGATCATGTTTCTTGAACTTAATGTCAACTAATTTGACATATTCCAAGGCTGTGGCCTCGACTTTGGAATGATCGAAATCTAATAGTGTGAACATGCCAACTTGAATGGGGAAAGTTGTCTAAACCTTTTTGTTATTAGACAAATCGGTAGGTGTGGACACTAACAGGTCTCCCTAGATCCACCTGGATCTAGAACAAAATAGGATAGGACACGACTCTTTCCCTAAGTTGTGATCATTGAATATACTAATAAGAAGAAACGAGTGACATACCTTTATATCGCTTCCTTAGGTCTCTGTTGTTCTTGCTTCGCTCCGGTGCTCTTATGAAGTTAGGTCCAAGACAACACAAACCAACCAACGTGAAGATAGCAAAGTATAGTCAATGTCAACCTATGCATATGATCAAGGAGTTACGCAATAAAGTAAGAGTGACTTTATGGGAAAGGGACATGTCGTTGTATCATATTAAATGAATGTAGAAGATACAACTTGATCGCCTTGATGTTGCAAGATTCCTTTCAGTGACCCTTAGTTCCAACGCACACACTTTCTCTGTACTTTCATGAAGAAGATCTAATACCTCTTGATAGACCAAATAGAGTCTTCAAGCTTCTGTCCAAGTAGGGTTCTTCACATAATTATTTCACCAATTCTTCATTCAATCTTGCTTAACCTTTTCCATGAGAAACCTTTCAATATATAGGAGAAGGAGAGATGGTTAAATGGATGAGGATGATCCCACCAAATCTGAGAATTCAGTAGAATGACAACCATTCGAATGCCAACTCATTTTCTAGAAGATTCCCTTCTAGAACCTTCATGACCTCTTCTCCTTTTCAAGCTTGAAAATAGGTTCGCACCCTATCTATGGAGCAACTTGCGAATAGTTCTCACCCTAAGTGTGGGTAGCCTACGAGAATGGGGGGTTTTCACACCCTATACCATAGGCAGCCTGCGAACTCACCTTAAAAATATGTTTTTGGAAGAAGACAACAACCACTTTTCTCAGGCAAAAAGTCCTTGTTGGGAGCCTGAGTACATCATTGTTGAGACATCACCAGAGTGACCAAAATCATGTGTAAAAGAATGCCCCCCAAAGTATGAGGCTGGAATCTGTGACAGCCGAAATACTTTGTAAACTGCGTGTGTGTGTCAGAAACTAGGAGCGCACCTAATTGGAAACCTGCAAACAACCAAGCATCTGCAGAATATAATACCAGTTCTGAGGTAGGCATTCCCATACTCAGATCACAAATGAATGAAATCATAAATGTAAGTCATGGCCACCAATCATACACCGTGGATCCATGCCGTCAAAATGCTACATAGCCACCAGGAATACATTGTGGATATATGTGAAAAGACTTGAATTAAGATGACATAGCCACATGACATACAAAGTGGATCTATGTGCTGATACAAATCATACATACTCCATCGTAGCCTGGATCTAAAAGATGAAACCCAGGGTCTTCAATCCTGTCACCTAAAAGTACGAATCTAGCCATGCAATTACATGAGTTGAAGTCGAGCATGGTAGAAACCACTTGATTACCGGTCATTGATGAAACTGTTAAGAAGTACGAGGGAAATCACCATTGATGTCAATGACTCCCAAGGTACCAAAGTACAATTTGAACAAATGTGAATACATGAGTTGAAGTCGAGCACTCAGTGGAATCTCTCGATCAGGGATCAATGATGTGAACCCCTGTCGAAAGTGAAGAGACCTGCCATTAAGGCATGCAGGTTCCAAGGTACTAAATGATTTCTAAGTCTCATTTCTAGATAATGATTTGGAGTCGACGGAACAAGACTCATCATAGGAGGGCCTTGATGTATCCCCCATCAATGACACGAAATAAGTAACAGATTTGGAGGGTGAAATAGAGTATGAATGTACGTTTAAACAGACACAGGGAAGTCCAACATAGTAAGAATGGACAACTGCATATGGCCGACTCAATAGAGGGCTTGTGTGAACTTCTCTTGAACATATGAACGACACGACCAAGGACTTGGCAGCATTGACTCAAAGACAACCCAAGATATGACCTTGTAGCAAGTCGAACGAGAGACAAATGGATTTCCCAAACCGGCTTCAAATGATGAATAGGGGGTGTCATGTTCAAGAGCGATGCTTACTGCCATTAATATGAATACGAAAATATTGATACTTAGAACACATCACCAAAAGACTTCATCCTCCCTTGAAATCCGGACTTAGAACACATCACCAAAAGA
>JASDQU010223904.1:0-10840 GCA_032191745.1 Picea mariana | reverse complement strand
GGGTGATCATCCCTATGGCCAAGCCGTGGGTGTACCCACGGCTTGGCCACAGGTCGGAGCACCCGTGACCCACTCATAGTCCAAACATACAACGATTTACATTTAAATAAAATGTTTTAAACATACATTGATTGTTTAGAAACTTAGCTATTATGTGGTTCCTATTTTTGGACTGTGAGGGGGTCGCGGGTGCTCAGCCCTGTGGCCAATCCTTGGGTGTACCCATGGCTTGGCCACAATGCTGAGCACCTGTGACCCCCTCACAGTCCAAACATACAACGATTTACATTTAAATAAAAAAATTTACACATACATAGATTGTTTAGAAACCTACCTGTTGCAAACGCAACGACGACCCCAGCGCTCACGACCTCTCGACGACACCTGCGCTAACGACCTCTCGAAAACCTCTGATGCACTCACGTCCCCTGCGCTCATGACCTCCCGACGACCTCCTCACACAACACAAAACTCACGACAACACACAGCTCACGTCAACACACAACAGCATACGACACAACAAAGTTTTGTAAAACATTGCAATATCGATGTGTGGTTAATATATAAACAAGCTTTCAGCTGAAAGATAGTTCGATTGAACTATATTTCGGCCGAAAGATAGTTTAGCTGAACTATTTTTCGGGCGAAAGATAGTTCGGCCAAAATATTGTTCGGCCGAAAACGAATTGCCGAAAAGAAAATATCCAGCTGACCAAATTTGTACATGCAAATTGAGGGGGCGGTTATTGCACCGTTCGATTTGACGTTTATTTTTTTGACCGAAAAAAATATATTTCAGACAAAAAAAATTATTAGTTCTACCGAAAAAATGTTTTTCGAAAATTTGGAAACCTGATTATCATGAAAGTGTAACCCACCTTCGTGATTTCACCCTCCATTGTTCTTACAGTGTTACATTTTTAAGAGCCTTTTTGGGAGTGTGATTTCTTATGTAATTTGTAGAGTTGATGGCTTCCTCCCACTACTTTAGAATTAATCCTTTAGATTGGATCATACAATTAACCATTTCTTTTAAAGTGTGGTTCTCTCTCTTAGCAACACCATTTTGTTGTAGTGTATATAAAACAATGTGTTGCATTTGGATGCCTTGTGTAGTACAATAACTTGTAGAATTATTGTTCACATATTCTCCTCCATTATTCGTTCTTAACCTTTGAGTTTGATGTCCATATTGCTTTTCTACAAGGTCCTTGTAGGCCATAAACTTGTCAAAAACATTGTTCTTAAGTTTTAATAAGTAAACCGAAGTACATATGGAAAATTCATCAACGAAAGTTAAGAAATATTTGCAGCCAAAAAAGGAAGGAGAAAAAAGTGGACCACACAAGTCATTATGAACAAGCTTCAAAGGGCCCGAGGTGTGCCAAGAGGCACATTTGTCAAAACTTCTGTGATGATGTTTGTCGAGAAAACAACCGACACAAAAACCATCTCTACATGAAACAAGAGGAAGGCCAGTCACCATCTATTGATTACATAGTTTTAACCTGGAATGAGCGATAGCTTATATGACCAAACCGCTCATGCCAAAGTTTGCTCAAGTCATGGCTATGAGAAATAAAAATTGATGGAAAATATGATGACCCCAAGTTGTCAAACTTCTACAACCTAGTAATATCATCAACAATTCTAGTTACAAGAACATGCTGAGGATCATTTAGATCCTTGATTACAACTTGGTGAGGTAAAAATTGTACGGTTTTACCTTCACTTGAATGAGTGATTTGATATATTGATAGAAGGTTATAGGAAAGACTTGAAACACATAATACATCATTGAAATGAGCATTATCTCCCTGAAATGTTCTAGATCCTACAACACTAAGATATGTATCATCGGGAACAAATATTTTCTTGGTGTTACATTCATTTATAGTAAAAAATATGGCTTTCTCCTTATCCATATGATAAGATGCTCTAGAATCAATAATCCACTCATCATAAGAAGAAGTAGAAGTTTCATTGAAGGAGAAACAAAAAGTAGAAAGTGCATGTCCATGTGAAGAATAAGAAGAGGTTGAATCAATACTGATGTTGTGCTTCTTCATCATTGCTTCTAAAGCTTCCGTATTCTTGAAATATTTGGACTAATCATGATCATCTTTCCCACAAAAGTTGCACTGTTTTCCATTCTTCTTATTTTTAGATTTTTCTCCTTTGTCACCATTAGGATCCGAAGATGTATGAGTGGGTTTGGGACTCGTATTTTGCTTGTTGTTGTGGCAAGGATGTTTCTTCATGGGATTCTTTGGTTTATCTTTTTTCTAGGATACTAATTCTTTATTGGAGGTACATGCAGTGATGATCACTCCAAGTTGTACAATATTATCTTTCTCTCTAATCAAAGAATTACAAAAGGAATCAAGAGTGGGTTTTTGATAATATTTCCCCAGAGGTTCTCTCATGGAATAAAAGGTGGATACAAACACAAAATATGCACTACCTAGATTAGAAAGAATAATATAGATGCAAAACTCTTCCTCCAACTTTATGTTACAGTCTTCACATAAAATTCTAACTGTTTTAAACATAGATAAATAGTTTTCAATGCAAGAAAAATCATTTGGACTTAAATTCAATATTTTATTTTCTAACTAATGTGCTCAAATAATATTGTGCTTATCAAAAACAGATTCAAGCTTTTCCCAAGCTTCATCGGGGTCATCAATTTCTTGAAGGTGAAACCTTAAATCAGGAGAGATGGAAATTATGATCAATCCATGTGCTTTTGCATTCCTATTAGCCCATTTGACTTTCTTTTCATCATCAGTGGCTTTTTTTTCCTTTCCCAACGTAATCCGATACATTCCTTTACTTCTTAATAAATCCTCCATAGGGGATTTCCTTTGGAAGTAGTTGGTGCTAGTAAGAAAAATATCACTAGAAGAATCCATATTAAATATGCAGATAATATGGATTTAAAAACTGAAACTGATAGTCTCGATGAAAATATCTCAAAAAATTAGGTGGTTTAAAAAAAACGACACTGAAAATGGACTTCGGAAATAGACCAATTATATCTTAACTAACTCCTAAGTGTCTAAATATACTAACATTCCTATTAACTTTGACCTTTTGTCCTAGATATATATTGCTTCCACCTTAAAATCTCCTTCATGTTCCACCTAGATCATAGTCCAATCAATTATGTGGTTAGGGTTAGGAACATATTTGTTTAATAATGACACATGAAATACATTATACACTCTCATGAATGCAAGAAATACTAGAATGTATGCAACTCGCCCTATCTTCTCTAAGATTTCAAAAGGTATGAAATATCTTGCTTCCAACTTTGGGAAACTTTCTAATCTTATAAAACTTCTCTTTGCTTTCACTTTTAAAAATACATATTCACCCACTTTAAAATATTTGAAAAATTTATTATTGTCTACATAATGTTTCTGTCTTTCCTAAGTAGTTTTTAAATTATGCTTGATCTTTATCATCTTCTCTTCCATTTCCTTCAAAAAATATGGTCCAATAATCACTCTATCCACTAAATTATGCAAGATCACTGGCGTGTTACACTTCCTGTGATACATTGCTTCAAATGGGCTCATTTTTAATGAGTCATGATACCCATTATTGTAAGAAAAATATACTAAATGGATATAATCCTCCCACGTTGATGGATAGTCCACCACATGCATTCTGATTATGTCCTTAATTATTTTGTTAGTCCTCTATGTTTTCCCATCTGACTATGGGTGATATGTTGTATTGATATTTAGATTTGTCCCAAAGCCATTGAACAAACCTTTCAAATATTAGGTGTAAAATGTGGGCCTCTGGTTGAAACTATTTCCTTGGGCACTCCATGTATCCTAACAATTCCTTTCATGTAGATTTCTGCAATATTCATTTCCTTGTGTGTAGTATTTACTGGAATAAAATGTGTGGCCTTAGTCAATTTATCCACTACCACCATGATGGAATCATTCTTCTTCACTTCCCTGAATATTTTTAATGAGTCATGATACCCATTATTGTAAGAAAACTATACTAAATGGATGTAATCCTCCCACCTTGATGGATAGTCCATCACATACATTCTGAGCATGTCCTTAATTATTCCATTAGTCCTCTATGTTTTCCCATCTAACTATGGGTGATATGTTTTATTGATATTTATATTTGTCCCAAAGCCACTAAAGAAACCTTTGAAATATTGGGTGTAAAATGTGGGCCTCTAGTTGAAACTATTTCCTTGGGCACTCCATGTATCCTAATAATTCCTTTCATGTAGATTTCTACAATATTCATTTCCTTGTGTGTAGTATTTACTGAAATAAAATGTGTGGCCTTAGTCAATTTATACACTACCACCATGATGGAATCATTCTTCTTCACTTCCCTGAGAAACTTTGTAATAAAATCATCTGTAACTGCTTTTCAGTTTCATTCTAGAATGGGTAGTGGTTGTAACATCCCCATTGGATTTCTATGTTATGTATTCACCTTCTATCATTCTAGGCATATGGATATTTAATTAGCCACGTATTTATTCATTCTTGCCCAAAATTATTGGATTCTTACATCTGTAATTGATTTTTGATATACTGGGTGTTCAACATACGATACATTGTGCATTTCCCTCATCACTGTATTTTTCATCTCACTCAAATTTGACACATATACCTTACCTCTGTACATGATAATTCCATTATCATTCATCCCAAAGTTGTTGGAGATACTTCAAACACACCTAAGATTTATTTTTCCTAATGTTTTCCCTATGTTTATTAGTCATTATTCAATCTCCTATAGTTTAGGAAGAATATTTATTTTCCTACATTCTAGGAGAATATTCTATTGAATTCACACTTTGGTTTGATCATTTGAGTGGAGTCTTAATGAAATATTGGTTTCATCACCATGCATCATTGGGATCATCACCTACTACTGTGCATTGTTCTTGGGATTATTACTATAATAACACATTACTCATGATTCCTCGATCTCCTCTTCACTTCACTCTGTTTCAGTCAGTTAATTGAAGACTGAGAGACTAGTTAACTTAGAGTAGGTGGAAGTTTACTCTCGTAACTGTCAGTGTGTGTCTAGATCACTCTAGACCACCACTATGGCACATTGGGTTATCCTCTAGTGCACATTAGTTGAGTTATATAGAGTATATCATGTGTAAATTATAATTCATTCATTTGGTTAATGAAAATTATTTGATTCTCACTCTCTTGTTTCCATGTTTTCTCGTTTCTCTACAAGCTATGTATGTATTCTTGCTAGCTAGAAATTATCTATGCAGGTTCATCCACATTTACATGGTATTATAGCCAACATAGTTCTAGGAAAAAGACACACCGAACTCTTTTTGCAGGTATCAAAGATTGAAGACATCGGGAAAATGAAATTTCGAAAAGAATTCATTCTTACACCATACAATTTCTTTTCATGGAAGGACAATATGATAATGAATATTCGAAGTAGAGGATTATATAGGTTAACCATGGACACAAATACTGAACCCACATCATCCATAGAAAAATATAAGTATCTGAATCTGATGGATGAAGCGCTTGGAAATATTTGCAGTCTCATTTCTCCTGAGCTCCTCTTTCACATATCTTCCTATAAAACCCCCAATGAAGTTTGGACCACCATGGAAGGAATTTTTGGAAAACACGATGAGATGAGGGGACATATAATCGAGGTGAATTGCTCACTTTGGATCCAAAAACCTTCAAAAATCTCCAAGATTTATTTACCAAATATAAGGATTTGTTGTCACAACTCAAGACTTGCGGTCTTGATAAATATAAGGAGGAGAAACAAATGATTCTTAACATTCTTTCCAAAATTGGTCCAGAATACTCAATTTTTATATTGACATTTCATTTAGTTAGGCTCGCCTCTGGATCCACCTTGAAGATGCCCTCTCTTGAGGTCTTTATCGATTCTCTGATGCAAGAGAAGAACAATCTCATCAACATGGGAAAAATAAATTTTTTTTGGTTTACCCCTAGCCATAAAGAGATTTTCCTCGTAACAGAATTAGCGACCATAATGGGGATAAAATCTTATTTTTCGGGGTTTGGAGTGTTTTCCTTCTTAGATTGCTCTCGTTTATATTGAGTTTACTGTCGTATGATTGCTTGACAACCTTTGTTCACTCTAAGTCTGAGTTTCTTATCCTTCTCCTTATCCTGGCTAATTTTTGACACATATACGCGGGTTTTTGCCCGACAATCGCGTACATACACATGTTGTCCTTCTGCAAGATGTGTACATACATGCTTTTCCCTTGAAAAATTGCGTACATCACCCTTTACTTCTTGGTTTCTAGATTTGAAGGTTTTTGGGTGGGTTTTGATGATTGTTGAGTCTTCTTGGGTCTCTGTTGTGACCCTTAAGTGTCTGTGGAATGAAAATAAACCATTCTTTGGTTGAATTTTTGAGTGGTTCCTTTCGCCTCATATTTTTCATTTGATTGTCCTTCCATCTAGGGTCGGGCATTTTCCTCCTTGATATCCTACTTGGGTTGTCTTTGTCTACACATAGTAGAGCTTTTATATCAAGTTGTTGTTCATTCCTTGCATTTTAATTCTCTTATATTGAAAATACAAAAATAGTAGGCATTTTACATTGATTGACATTTTGATATTTTGAATCTTTATCATTAATCTTGGTACATGTAAAGAAATATTGCATTTTTATTTAGCATTGCATAACTGAATTGAGAATTACATTATGAAAATCATATCATTTATTGAAAATTGAAGTTAGGACTTTGCATTGTATGTTTATTCGTTTAATTTACTTGCTGAGTCATAACATCACTAGTTTCACAACTAAGTAAGCAAGGCCATTAAAAGTAACACTATAATTTAAAATCAATTGGTTTAAGAGTTAATATTATATTGATTTAACAAGTTTGCGAAGTTACTTTGAGATGAAAGGAAGTCACGATTAACCATTGCTCTTGATGGCAACCACTTCGATTCCATTAAACTTTGTAAAAACAAACAAAATACATGCTAGAGGTAGTGCATGAAATCGACTATGCAATGCCTAATAAACATTGATAGTTGATTATGGTAGCAATCCACTTGAAGTAGGAAGTTGCATGTTGGCAAGAGTCCGAAGACTTTCGTTGCACAACTGTGTGTTTGCAGATGTAATTTGTTCGAACTTATTGAAAGTAGGTTATGATTTGGATTTTAATAAATAAAGATATAAGTTGTTAATTATCATACTGAAAATTATTCATATTTTAAAGTAATGCGATTTTAACATATCCTTAGCTATATATATTTTTTATTATTTATTTTTTTATTAATGTGGAAAGATAATATTTTAATAGTATAACTTATTTTTTAAATATGTTGGTAGAATTCATTTTAAAATTTTTATTACTAGCACAACTCGTGGCTGGGAAAATGAAAGGTTAATCATTTAGACGTGGCAATCGGCTAGCCACCATAGTAAATTTTAAATATGATCAAGTAAAATAAAATTTTAAATATGATCAAGTAAAATAAAAAAAATAAAAATGTAAATCGATGTCTTTATAATAGTGAGGAAGTTAGTGGTTGAAATCACAACCATTTATTTATTGGGATGACTAAGAATATTCTATCAATATTTAATCTTGTCCATACAAAACTGATTAAGCACTAAAAACCTAATTAAGTTAATGGACATCACTTTTCTGATTTTACATTTAATTTGATTTAATTTATTTATTTTTGAAATTTTTTACTTATGATTATGGAAAAAAAATATGTAATTGAGTAATTTTTTTTTTGTTTGTTTGTTAATGTGGTCGAACCTGTTGGCATCGAGATTAACCTATGGCTTGAAAAACTGTGACTCAGGGGCATCTAAACCATCAAAATCACCCGGGGATCACACTCGGCCTGAGCCACACCAACCCTTAACATGGTTGGATTTTTTGTCCCCGCAGGTTTCGAACCGATGACTTTTCAACATAGAGTGGCTTAACAACACACTCCGTCACCGACTGTCCTACACCTCGAGGACTTCAAATTTGAAGGACATGGGGGTGGGCTTTGATCCACTTATGTTTGCATGGGTCACGATACCTATAATTGAGTAAAATTACCAACAGTTACCCATCATTTTAATTTTTTTATGGTAGAATCTTATAAATAGGTTTTTGAAAAAAACCTTTTAAGTGAAAATATAGAGAAATAGATGAGACTATGTCACTCCTTTTTCTATTAAAAATTACCTAACTGTAAGATAAACAACTAGCAAGAAGAAGAAAAAATAAAGCCTAACTCTATGAGAAACAACTAGCAAGAAGAAGAACCATTGTGTCAAAACAAGTAATTTTCTCCCTAAGTTTGATATGTAAACTCAACTAAGGAGTGTCTTTTGAGAAAGGGATTTTGGCCTATTTGTGTTTTGTTGCAATCAACGTAGCTATAACAAATCTTAAAGACAACATGCAATGACGAATGTGATTTTCAGGTTAATAAATAAAACAAATTCTTAGTTGTTATTTTTATTACCCTCTAGCTATGTGTGTTCACTTTTGTTGGCCATATTTTGGAAAGAGCCATGGAATTAAACACTATCAAAGTTTTATATGGAAGTGTTAATTGGTTTCCAATCTGTGATATTGGTCGTCTGTTTTAAATGCATGGAAGCCATTTTATTTGCCACATGTTTCTGCGACTGTGTATGCAAAGTGAGAGTATGAGGGCTCCTAAGTTGTTTTAAATTTACTTCCAATTGTGTGGATATATATGACCAACCCTAAGTGAATGTGCTTATTCGCTCCTTGGGTGCATGTTTTATGAGTGTTATTATAGTAAGAATATTCTTACTATAAATAATAACTCCAACAAAAACAAAGAGGAAAACTGCATGGGGTACATACTATAAAGATTAGAGAATTTTTTTAGTCAAACACATAACTAATAGTGGCTCAACACCAAACTCATTGCTATAGTCCCTATGCCTTTGGTAGGGACTAATAAGGTAAACAACTTCAATGTCTTACTAGTTAGAGTTGATGAAGATATAAAACAAAATCTAAGCATCAATAGAGGAGGGGTTCGTGGGGTCATCCCTGAAGCTATCCTTGAGTTCCTAAAGGAAAAGCTCCAAGTAATTTTATCTATTGTCTATACTAACTAGTAGGTTTGTAGCTGGTTAAAATTTTGCGTAGTTAAAAATAAACTCCTAATTAACACAATAAAAACATTAGGCCCACTAAAATCCATGGCACAAGGTCACCAACATTCATAGTGCAAGTTAATCATCCAAACTTGGCTTGCACATATATTAATTTATGTTAATTGTTTAAACTTGACAATCATATGGCCTTACAGTAATTTCTTAATATGATTAGGTAAATGTGAAAAAGTAAACATGAACTGATGCATTCATAATTATAAGAAAGTTATGAACAATAAATCACATTCATTGATTTAGGAGGACAACTAAGAATATGCCTGCATCTTCAATTGTTAACAATCAGATTAAAATTTTATATTAAAAAACCATTAATTGTGCCCATTTCCAATAAATGAAAGTCTTTTTGCTGAAATATAAATATAGTTTTGGAGTGATATTCATGACAGGCATTTGACAATCCAGATGTCAGAGTAGCTGATTATTTCGATGTCATTGTGGGGACGAGCATTGGAGGACTAGTCACTGCGATGTTAACTACTCCAAATGACAAGAAACGCCCATTGTTTGATGCAAAAGAAATTACTCGTTTTTATTTGGAGAACTTTCCTTCCATTTTTCCACCACTGAAGAAGTTAGTGGGTTGAATTATTTTTATGGTTTTAATGTTACAACATTAATGTTCGATACGTGAGCAGAAAGATGAATCAATTTAAATGAATTATTGATAGGGGCATTTTTGGGTGGTTACAGACACAATATACAGCTCTAACGAGTCCCAAATACTCTAGGGATTTTCTCCACAACACCATAAAAATAGTATGTGGGGATAGAAGATTACATGAATCGCTAACCAACATTGTGATTTCAGATCCTATAATCCAACATTGGTTGTAACCAATAAGACCAAGTTAGAATTTAGTTATGAGAACATTCAATAATCAGTTTCTAATGTACATTGCTATAAATTGATGTATGATCAGAGGCTAAGAGTGAGATGAGTGTGTGCGTGCTGTAATCTCTTTGATGTGAATACTAAGAAAATCGATACCTATGATTGGTGGACGTAGCCCAACGTTTGGGTGAACCACGTAAATTTTTTGTGTTTTTAATTCTGTGCTTGAATTATGATATTTGTGTTTCTCCAATTTTCAAATACAACAAGTGGTATCAGAGCTGGTTGGAAGAGAGGACGTCGAGAGTGTCAAAATTTGGAGGAGAAGCAATAGTAGCGTGAGGTGCGTCGATTCCCACATTGTCACAGGCCCCTCCTCTGGAAGGGTGTGGCGTCTTACTAGTCAAACCTAGCTTGTTTTGAAAATCCTCAAATCGCCGCAGTCCAACTGCATTGACAGGTGCATATACAACCTAAAATTGTCGCGGTAAAGATATAAGGTACAGTCTTACGACCCTCCAAGATATCCACACTCTAGTAATATTGAGACATGCAAAGGCTTACTAAAACTCCATGGATAAGAAAACATTCGCATGGGATTTTGTCTTTGAAAAATTTAATTTCTGGTCTTTTTTGTTTGAAAAAGTTTATGGTATGATGTACAGATGGAGGATGCTATAAAAGGTGAATATAGTATGCATATTGTATTAAGTATTTTATGCATATTATATTATATATAAAAGGTGGAGGAATTAATTATTTAAAGCGTGAAGGTGGATACTTAAAAGCGTGGATGCT
>JASDQU010223903.1:0-17626 GCA_032191745.1 Picea mariana | reverse complement strand
GTTTTTAGTCTCTCTGGCTGATCTTGCTGGATGGTACAACTGGTTGGGGTGGATGGGAAATTCACTAGTGAAAGGATGGCCTATCGGAAAACAAATTAGGATTTTTGTGTCCCTAGTTCCTTTCCCTTTCTTTTTCTTCCTGTATTCTATAGATCTAGCTCTAGCCTTACATTTCAAAGTAGAATAGGTATGCAAGAAAGTAGATTATTCCCACTGACTCTTAAACCCTTGGCCCAAAGCTCATTAACCAGTAGTGGAGTGGGGTCTTTTAGGATCTCTTTCCTTCCTCAATAAAAGGAGCTACCATGATATATAGAAGTAGCTACCATGATAGGATATATTATTTACAGAAAGAAGTTACTATCATCAGATATTAGAAGTAGCTACCATCGAAGATCCTTAGATACAGTACACTATTTATTAAGGTCACTTTATTTGTAGCTATTCCGATCTCTCATTTCCTAGTTTTTAGCTAGTCATTCAAGTAGCTAGTCAGCGAAAGAACATAAGTTGATACCATCAGAGAGAGAGAGATTATAAGTAGCTACCATCAGAGAGAGATCATTTCCAAAAGTAGTACTGTAAGGAAGCACTATTACAATAAGACTCTCCCCTAGCTG
Source organism: Picea mariana (assembly GCA_032191745.1). NCBI lineage: Eukaryota > Viridiplantae > Streptophyta > Pinopsida > Pinales > Pinaceae > Picea > Picea mariana. The sequence goes on along the minus strand of JASDQU010223903.1, from coordinate 17,006 downwards.
AGTAATAGCGCTCTTCACTACATACCCATACACCAAGCCCTCGACTCTATTCACTATTCAAAGGTAGATTATCCTTTATATTGCTCCTTTCCTTTATAAGGTAGAGAATCCTTCTTCATTTTGACTCGCAATCAGACTAGATTCTCACATAGGAAAGCACTTTCTTACTCTAATAGGTAGCATATGGCGATGAACATTCTTTTAGCAAAATCACCCTATTACTAGATTCATTCCTTTCTTACAGGAGAGGAGCAATAGACAACAACAGGAGAGCCACATTAAACACTTTCCGGTTAAAGAAACTCCGCAGACAAAGAAATTCCTCAAACATATGTCTTATCTAGAGTCTGCCATTAGGAGTGGGACAAGCAATTTTTTCCACAACTACGATCTATAGTGCCTTTCCCTACTCGCCTTCCCATTCATTATGCTTTCCTTTACTTACCATTACCGTTAAACACCTTCCCTAGACATACTCGTTATCTATAGGGAGAGCGAGGGATGGTTCTGACTGCGTCTAACCCTATTAACCAAGGAACACCTTCTATAAGTTTAGTCTTTGCTTAGCTGGGCATCAGAGCTTCCATAAAGAAACAGATGGATAATAAGCCTCTATCTTTATTTTATCTATTATGGGTCGTAGTTCGCTTGCTTCATCAACCCTTGGATTGGATGGTTAATCCCTTCGGGTATAGGGATTGATAGACTTTCTTTATAGATTTGGTAAAGGAAAATAGATAAAGGTAGATTCCAAACAACCCCTTATGACACATTTTGTTATAGAAATTATAGCTTTTCAGATTATTTTTCTCCACGAGTCTTCTCCTAAGGGAGGTGGTTTTTACCTTTCCCCCGTACCATAAGAGTTACGGGCTGGTTAATTTCTCCTTGTACGATATAGTTGTTGAGATAGTACATCCCTGTACCATATTGTTTCAGGCTAGATCATTGTGACGGAACTCGTACGAGTTGTAAGTAGTTCTACCAAGGTTGGGATACTACTTGATCTTGGACGAGTTGGTGCTTGCCGAGATTACCTAAACCTGTACTTTTTGTGCCGACTCCTTATCTCCCTGTACGATACTTAGGTGCCACTTAATAGGCATAGAACCCATACAAGAATATTTAGTTTCTAGCTACATAGCTTTCTTCCTGTACCATAGATAGAGTTTTTTGTTGGATAACAGAAACCCGTATGAGTAAGAGTTCAAGGCTAGGATTCACCTGACCCTGTACGATTAGTTCTTACTGGCTCAAGTACCTCTAGTTTCTAGCTCATTATAGCTCCCAGTAACACGACTGCATAAGAGTTACCTATAAAACATAATTAGAGAGATAAACAAACCTGAATCTCCTATACATGGATGCTCACATAGATACAGATAAAGAGAGAGTAGCCTAATGATACTGACTTAGCCAACACCTTGAGCTCCCAAACTAGTTTGTTAGCCAAACTCCTGGGGCTGCTATACAGTATTTATCCATACCTATGCTAATACACTATGCAGTAGTAGGGATTAATTGGGTTAGGTGCCAAATCATAATAACTACTGTACATATTGGTATTGGTGTCGGCTCATAACCACCTATACTACATTTATTAGTTCTACTTACGCTTGGTTAACCCCACGAAGTGAGAGATACTGGTTTTTATCCGACCAAAGGGAGTGGTGTTGCCGAATGAAGTGAGTAATTACAAGTGGTTTATGACGAATGAAGTGAGGTATTCACTGTGACCGAACCAGACCTCTTGTTAGCTAGCTAGCTGGGTTGGTCAACCTGTACGCTAGGATGCTGGGATGATCATCTGTGAACCAGACCTCTTACTGCTCATGGGTTGGTAAGCCTTCTAAGCTTTGGGATGGTAAGCATCCATACCTCATGCTAGTTGGTGGGGTGGTCATCATCTCGACCTCGTGCTAGTTGAGTTGTTGGGCTGGTCATCATCCCGAGCTAGTCTGATGGGATGATCTGCCTCACTTACAAGCAAGCATACCTACCCTACCTCTTGAATGATTAGATTGAATCAGAGGTGGTCATACTCATCACTATGGGCTGGTCATCTTTGCTAGATGGTTGGCTGGGCAACCTCCTAAGCTAGTGGGTTGGGCAACCTCCTACTACTATTACCTTGGACTGATGCTTGGACTAATACTATCATTGGGAAGAACCTGTCCAAGCAAACCTAGTCTAACAAAAGTCACCCACCTATCTCTTCTCTCGTACCCGTTTCTTGCTAACTAATCCTACCAATCAATACTTGGTGAAGCTTATAAACCACTAGGTGAATCTAGTCACTACTATACTAATATCCCGGTTAACCTATATCTGGAAACTACTAGACAGGGTATACTACTATCGGGGAAGGAGAAGTTCCACCTTGGTTATAGGTGAATCAATATATAAGGCAGTAAGAACTACTTGGAAGTAGTGGATATTAATTTTTCCAAGAGACCTGGGTCAACCCAGTGAGGTCCTGATCAACCCTCTAATTTTTCATTGAGGGGAAGAAATCAAAGGTGAGTAAGAAAACTCTCGACTAATATTTCCTGAGGTAGTAGTAGGGTCATGCACTTACTTTCTTGGAGGAAACACAACATTCTCACTCTTCAATTTCCCATTTGAGTAAGGTTAGGTTAACGTACGATAACTCTCTATGCCACCTTGCACTAGTTAAGTTCGACAGCTTCACTTTGACAACTTAACATCTGCAATCGATATCTCATCTGGTGGGGTAAATGTAATGGGTGGAGAAATTAGGAGAATAGGTGCTACCACCACCTAACGTTGGGACTACATTATCTCCCTGAATGTTACTACTTTCCCTGCGTGAAAGGCCCTACCTCCTCTCTTGACATAGTGGATGAGAACTAGCACATACAACTCCTTGGAATGAAGGGAGCCTTCCCTTTTCTTTCGCGCATGGTGCTGGAGTTACATATTGATATCATCACATATGGTAACAACTTGTCTCAACATCTGATAACTTGCGAACCCTAATCTATTGCATATGGAAGCTTGGCACTCAATCGATATCATATATTTTTCATATGGTGAGTTGACGAATGGGGGGTGTTATGTCATTTGCTGGTATAGGTTAAGTTTAGTTTAGTTCTAGGTGGTTGGCCTTGGTGTTCTAGGTTTATGGATTATGGTGGTAGGCTTGGCTAAAGGAATATGGCTAAAGGCTAATGGTTAATGATTAATGGTGACTGGTGAATGGCTCTATCCCCTCCCTGGTGTGTTCATGACTTTAGTATAGTGACTTTTCCAACTCCAACATCTCCTCGCTCATCGCTTGGTTGGCTCTTTGGGGAATCCAAATCCTCCTCCAGCTTCTCAACCCCAATCAATGGGACTCACTACATATGTGGAGAGGCTCTTGTTGACTGAATGGCATCTGTTGAGAGGCAACTTCTGGTGTAAAGATGGGTAACTTCTCTTTTGGGCGGGTATGGACTGAATGGTTCCTTCATCTAAGAATATATCTCAGCTAGCATTATATACGTAATTATACATTGTGCATTATAAACTTCTCATGTTGCACCATCATTAGCATGCTCATTCCTTTCATTGCATATCATTACCATAACCTTATTGATAGTTAGATTGGTACTCATAGTTCAACAAGTAACCATAAGGAATCGCATAACAACTTGGAATAGAGTGATATTCAACTCTTGTTTGAATACGTGCTACTACATGTTCTTACATCACAGTTTGTTTAACTTATCATAACTAATTCTCCAGGAATATGAGCATAGTGATAGTGTAATAAATGTGTCATAAGGGTTAGAACAATGGTGATCATACTATTCATAATATCGAGATACTTGAATCCTTGGATGTTTGTACTATGTCTAGTTACGTAACAACCGTGATATAAGTTACATATGGAAATGGAAACACTTTACTATGGAAACATGATAGGATATGTGATTTGTACATTACTATGAGCTTAGTTAGGGTTGTACTATGATAGCTTATGAAGTTCATTGTATCGTATCTAGTCCATACGCTTGTGCTTGAATGTCCATATGTTCCATATATCGACGCCCAATCTATAGCTAGTACTCGGACAATGTCGTATATAGTAGTAATCCCATTAGTTATGGGTACAAGGGAGATAACATGACTACTATGTGCCCAAATTGACTAGTTCAAGTTATAAATAGATTGTGTTCACTAGAACTAAGGGATAGCATATTAGCTTGCAACCTCAATGGGAAATATCTTCATAATACACATCCTATGTTAGTATTGGGCATTGGTCTTGTACTGTAATATCACCCTATTTCAAGGATATGGAGTTCAGAYTGATCATGTTACTGTTACAACTTAAGCTCAGGTATCATGTTGAATATCACTATTTCCACCATGTTAAGCTTATAGGTTAGAGATCATATACCTGCTAGTATCTACTTGTTGGAGCTTAGTTCAKCTTGTTACCATATCAACTAGTAATTATTGCACCATAATCAATTATGTATAGAAGTAAGGTTAAGGTTCTTAGATTACATAAGCTCATTCATACTGATTCCAACCAGTTACGTAATGTTCATAATTCACCTTATAAGTAAGAATGCTTCTTACTATTAAATATGTATAACTAGTAGTCTATCATACCCCGTTTTCACCATGTTTGATATGCTATGAGTATACCAATCTAACCTAATATGTTCTGTGTAATGAATATGAATGAATGCCATATAGAGAAATTATGAACACTTAGTAGTTACATGAAAGCTGAGCTTAGATACGATATTGATTACACTCTTCATAATTATGGGAACACAATGACTACTACTAATTCCATGCCGACTGAGCTAATACTAATCACTAGTCCCTAATCAAAGGTTCAACTTGTTATCATATATGAGTTATACAAGTTAATGGTGTGTAATCATGTCAATAAGCTTATACTAGTTATGGTGTACAATCTTAGCACAAAGAGCTTAGTTAGTACAATACTAGGTACCATATCTAATGAGTCAAAGCTCTGAGTAATCAATGGTTATATATTTGTACATCACCCATGGATAAAAAGGTAATGAAATCAGATATGTTAGTTATGAAGGTACTATGTTTCCATAATTAGTAGTAATCGAATAAGATATGGTTACGATAAAGGTACTGAAATCAATGGTAGTTACATAATAGTAATGATGGGAATATCAATGGGATCGGTACTTGTAATAAAGGTAACATGTGAAGTTACAGTAATCAAAGTAAGAGTCATATGGGTTGTGATATACAAGGTTTCAAGAAGCTGAAGTAAGGCTAGTATAAGTATCATGATACAGGTGTTCATATATTATGGATACAATGGTAAAGCTTAGTCTAACTAACACGAAAAAATTAGGCAAAAGTTAGGAAATTCCTCTCGTTATGGGTAGGTCCATATGGAAAATCTATCTTTGTATGGTAGCAATTAGGAAATTCTTCTACGTATGCCTAGTTCCACGTTGAACATAGTAAATTCAATGTGTCGGTAGCAAAAGTTAGGAAATTCAATCGGTATGGGTAGGTTCGAGTTAGGAAATTCTCCTGCGTATGCATAGGTCCACTACATGTTATTTAATTAGGAAATTATAATGCAAATGGGTAGGTACACGTGAGGTAATAACATGTAATTAGGAAATTCAATTGGTATGCATAGGTCCGCTTTGGTTGCCTAGGGGAATGATTGCAACACAAGTAATCAATAGTGCATCATATAATAACAACAAGTGCATTTCTCTCTCTGAATCGATACTGAATTGAGTGAGACTTTTTGTTATTCGATCACTTGTTCATTACACGTTATATCTATATTGAATAGATAGCTCAGCTTAATGGCACTCATACTATCTTAGCTCGTATCACCTGCTCGTTGTAATATAACTCTTGTATATGATGTAATTATGATATAGCTTGTATAAAGGGTAACCTCGATATAACCATAATCAACAGTATCGATGATATAGTAGTCACCAAGCTTGAATACTATGTTATATGAATACAATGGTTCAACTTTCATCAATGTCCTTATTTGTTTACTTGTTTCCATTACTTACGGATGATAGTACTAAGAACCATAGATATTATGTGAACCCAAGGAGCTTATTGAACACACAAATTTGACATAGCAAGGGTATCACTTGTATCTGAAACAACTTAGACCTCTATTGATATGAGTAAATACAAGGAGAGTGTTCTAACATGTGTGCTTACATACTATGAATAATAACTACTTCTATGATCTCCATTACTATTAGTAACATGTTTGGTTAGGTAGCTATACTGTAATCTAACTAGTATCATCTTATCATGGAATCTACATAACTCTATGATTACCATTATTGTATAAGCTAAACACTCGTATTGAATACACTTAGTACGATCTCTATGATTAACATGGAACCCGTATGATTATTTGATGTAACTAGTACTCATATCTAATTGATTACCATTGATTGGCATGATCTATTAAGGTTGATACAGGCTATGTCATAATTACTACTAGTTCATGTAAAAGCATGGGTATATCTATAATGTACAAGTTGTTCTGTGGATTCTAACCATTATGAGAACCATTGATCTTATAGAAACAACAAGCATTGAACTCATAGTATTGCCAATATTAGGGAAAGGGTGGTTTGGACTTAACTATTCCCATTACAAGAGTAATATAGAACATGTTCATAGTTATGGATTTCACTCACCTTGTATAGTATCCATGCTATCGGTTTTCCTCATTCCTCTTGCTCATCGATAAACCTATGCCTAGTATTAGAACTAAGGTGATCATAATAGTCATCTTATCATTGATTAGGGATTTATCATGGCTATCTACTCTACCTAGTTAGTACTATTTGGTACTGTATGAATACCATATGAGTATCTTATACGAATCGATGGAACATTAATAGTCACCATATATAGGAATAAGGCAGGTCCCTGGTACACAATATAAAATGGTACTCATTCAAATATGTAAGATCAATTAGCTCACAGGTCTCTACTAAGCAGTAAGTAACATAGGTTACGTTATTCCAATAATATAGTATAGGTAAACATTACTTAGTGTAAAACAGATAAGGAATCAAATCCCATTGAATATGAGGTTAAAATGACTCAATATGTAACGTTCCCTCGACCACCCGCAGGCGAGGGGATGCCACTCTAGAGCAACCTCTCATGCTCTGACACTAGTCGGTAACATTCCCAACCTTTAAAGGCCAGACCATGCTACTCTAGGGAACTTTTTTGTTCCCTTACTGCGGAACATATGGTAACATGCCCAGTCGTCAACTGAGCTATGCCACATAAATTTACTCTTTAAACTGCATGCATCTAAAACATATACATATAAACATAAAAAAACAATTACTTTCTGTAACATACGAATTTTATACTGAAATAAAAGTAACTACATATATGCAACATCTACAGGGAATTACCCATAAACATATAGGCAATTATAATCACATATATGATAAACCGTAATATAGGCATGTAAATAACAAAGAAACATATAATTTTATCATACAATTGGTACTTATCTTAGAAATATTGTCACCAAATGCATACAGACCATCCACGAAACTCCCAGCCATAGAATACACTGTTCATCACTCTCAACAGTGAGTCACCCCCGAGATGGGACAGAACTCCACCCAGGAAAAAGGGTTCCTATCCAGGCTAAGGCTCATGGGAAACAAGAAAGACTCTGTCTCAGGTGCTCACCCAACTAACAACCTATAGCCTCTCATTCCCCACATGCCTATCCCACCTAAGGAAGTGTTCCCCTTCTTTGCTCAACATTCCCTCGACTGGCCCACTTCCCTTCCAGGGCTTCAGTAACAGGTCAAACCAGAAGTCTCAAAGCATTGTAGTTGTAGTTTATCACCTTCGGGAATCAATCCCCATCAATTATCTCGCTCAGAGATTTTCTCACGAGCTTGAAAACCTGCTTCTTCAATCCCACTCCAAGCTAACTAGGTACACCAACTAAAAAGGGCTATGGGAATAGGCTCTGGAATGGTGAAATGGCTATCTCAAGGATAACATAATGCATGAGTAAAAATGGTCATGGAATCATTGGCTGGATAACGGAGTGTGGAAAGAATCACTGTGAACTCTTCGTGGAAGTCCCTGTATGAAAAGATAGATGGTCGGGTTGTTGGTAAGGTATCCCCTCAAAAATCCCCCAAATGAGCTAAGTTCCCCCACGATATGAATGCATGTCCCCAACTTGACACTTGTCATATCGGAAGTTACTTGTCCTGAACTTTAGAACTTAGGATAAAATAATTATCCATTATGCTTTAGGAAATATTAATATAATATTCCCTTGACTTTTGGCCCTCCCTTTCCTAACTGGTGAAGTTGAGTCCCCCATCTCTTTTATCATCATCGGTCTGTGCGCAACGATGTATTTTATATTAATCATGAGTCATGTACAAAGTAGGCGCATTTCCCTTTGACATCTAGGCATTCCAGCCTAATACCAAAACATAAGCATCCCAACTTATAATAACCGGCTCACCAGCCTATAACACATATCATATACATGAGGCTCGTTGTCCTCCATACTGCACGCACCTTAGTTACTGTGCGCGGTATCTTGGAATGTGCATATTACATCATTTTATTGTGCAGTTCATGCGCGCACTGTGCCACAAGACGTGCATTACCAAATGAGGTAAAAAAAACTGACCCGCTTAAGTACATTTATATTACATTTACAATTGGGTTTGACCGAGGGATATTACAATCCCCTCCCCTTATTTATGCACTGTCCTTAGTGCATCATACGCCCATATATAATAGAGTTTTCAAAAATGTTAAAAAAGATGCGGGTATTCCGTCCACATTGCATCTTCATGCTCCCAAGTAGCATCCTCAGGACCGTACCAGGTCTATTGAACCTTTACAAGCCCTATGGCTTGGTTCCAGAGCCGTTTGACTTTCCGGTCCAAAATGCGCACCGGATGCACTTGAAAAGAACCTTCTTAATCCACCTGAATCAAATTCCAATCAATAACATGATTAGCATCAGGTATATATTTCTTTAGAAATGATACATGGAAGACATTATGAACAGACATAGATGCATGCAATGCAATCATATAAGCAACTAGACCAATCCTCTCTAGGACTTCAAAAGGCCCACAAAATCTGGTTGCCAACTTGGCGCAACTACCCAACTTGAGGGAACTCCTGTTAACTTTCACTTTCAGGAAAACATGAACACCCAATTTGAATTCTCTATGGGTTATGTTCTTATCGACATAACTTTTATGTCTGTCTTGGGCAGCTTTTAAATTCTGCTTAATTTTTGTCATCTGGTCCTCCATTTCCCTGAGCAACTCTGGCCCAACTACTGTCCTATAAGATGGGTTATCCCAACTCACTTGAGTATTTCACTTTCTGCCGTAAAGTGCTTCAAATGGGCTCATCTTCAATGATGCTTGATACCCATTGTTGTATGCAAATTCTACCAAGTGTAGGTAGTCTTCCCATTTTGATGGTTTGTCCATCACATACATTCTCAGTATATCTTCTATCACCCCGTTCACCCTTTCTGTTTGTCCATCAGACTCAGGATGATAAGTTGTACTAAAGTTCAGATTCATTTTGAATCCTTTGAACAATCCTTTCTAGAAATTCGAGGTGAATTTCGAGTCTCTTTCAGATACAATTGTTTTAGGAATCCCGTGCGATCGTGCCACTTCCTTCATGAAAATATCAACAACCTCTGTTGCCTTGTGCGTATTTTTCAGTGGAATAGAATTGGCAGCTTTCATAAGCTTGTCCACCACCACCATGATCGAATCATGCAACTTTCCCGTTCTAGGAAATCTCGTAATAAAATCCATTATCACCACTTCCCACTTCCATTCAAGAATGGTTAAAGGTTGCAGTAATCCTGTTGGGTGCCTATTCTCATATTTCACTTTCTGGCATTCCATACATCTAGCGATGTACTCGGAAATATATTTCTTCATACCTGGCCAAAAGTAATGGATTTTGATCGATGTCACAGTTTTCTGAATCCAGGGTGCCCTGCATAAGGGACGTTATGCATTTCATGCAAAATCATACGTTTCAAGTCCTAGACATTTGGAACAAAAATCTTGTTCTGACGCATCAGTATTCCATGTATTCCCAACTTATAATTATCCACCTTATGAAGCATCTTACCCTGCTGTAGCATTTCTACCAATTCTTTGTACTGGAGATCTGCATTTGCAGCTTCTAGATTTTTTCTTTTAATATCATTTTGGTACATGCTAATGGTTGTAGCATGTAATTCACACACCTTCCTGCTGAGTGCATCAACCACTTTATTCTCTTTCCCCTTGATATACTTTATATCAAAGTCATATTCGCTTAGAAATTCTAACCATCTGCTTTGTCTAGCATTTAGATTTGGTTGATCAGATAATTATTTCAGACCATTGTGGTCTGTTCTTAGCTCAAACCTCTTTCCCATGAGGTAGTGTCTCCATTTCCTCAAGGCATGCACTATGGCTACCAACTACAAATCGTGAGTGGCATAGTTTCTTTCATGATCCTTCAACTTCCTTGATTCGTAACATATGACAAACCCATTTTGACTGAGGACTCCACCAAGTCCTTCATTACATGCATTGGTGCATATAATGAAGTCTTCTTCTAGGTCTGTGATCCTTAATATTGGAACACTTGTCAATAATTGTTTCAAGTGTTGAAAACTTTTCTCGCAATACAGTGTCCACTGAAACTTCACTCCCTTTCTTTGCAAATAAGTGATTGGGTGTGCAATCTTTAAGAATCCTTCAATGAATCTTCTGTAGTAGCCTGCAAGACCCATGAATGATCTCACCTCTACCACATTCTTCGGTGCTGACCATTCTCTAATGGCCTCTATCTTCTCAGGATCCACTGTTATCCCATCCTTTGAAATGATATGCCCCAAATAATGAATCTGTTTATGATAGAATGAGCACTTGCTCAATTTGGCATATAGCTGACGCTCCCTTAATACTTGCAACACCATCCTCAAATTATGTTCATGATTTTCTTCAGACTTGGAATATATAAGAATGTCATCCAAAAAGACAATGAAAAACTTGTCCAAATATTCTTGGAAAACAACATTCATTAAGCACATGAAAACAACTGGTGCATTCGATAACCCAAATGGTACACCACTGTGAACTCATAATGACCATACCTTGTCCTGAAGACGGTCTTGCCAATATCTTCTTCTTTAATTCTTACCTAATGGTATCCATATCTGAGATCTATCTTTGAAAATATCTTTGCACCCTTCAATTGATCAAAGAGGTCATCAATCCTTGGTAGAGGATACTTGTTCTTAACAGTCACTTTATTCAACTGTCTGAAGTCAATGCACAACCTTAGTGTTCCATCTTTCTTTCTCATAAACAAGACTGGGGCACCCCAAGGTGACACGCTTGGGCATATATACCCCTTCTTCAGAAGTTCTTCACGCTGCATTTGCAACTCCTTCAATTCTGGTGTACTCATTCTGTAAGGAGTCTTTGATACTGGCGTTGGTCCAGGCATCAAATTTATAGAGAAATCAATGTCTCTCCTTGGGGGTAGTCCGAGTATCTCCTTGAACAAATCTTCAAAATATTCTAGGACTGCATAATCTTCCAAATTTTGCACCTTATCTCTAGGTGTCTCTGCCAAATGAGTTGCAATTATTTGACATCCTTTTCTGTAACATTTCTTCATCTACAATGCTGAAATTTCTCTAAGTTACTGCCTTGGGAATTCCCTATACCTTCCTTAGTTTCCCTTCCTCATCCAAGCAAGTAAATTCTTTGTGGTGATAGTCTAAGAGAGTGTGATGTTGGTCCAACCAATCCATCCCAATTAGACAGTCATAGGAACCTAAAGGCAAGATGTTTAAATCTGCCTTGGTGTTCAGTCCATTCATGTCTATGAGGCATGACTTAACCATCTCATTAACTTTTATTTTGTCTCTTGTAGCCAGTTGTACGAACCAGGATTTCCCATGCTTGCTTCTTGGTATCTTAGGGTCTATATAACTATGACTAGCTCCTGTATAAATTAAAATAACAAGGGTTTGGTTGTTGATCATACCTTCCACTTCAATCATGTGGGACTGATACTTTGCTTTCTTGTTGTCCAAGGCTGCATAAATCCTTGGCACATATTTTCCCATGTCCTCCACTGTTTCATCTCGCTGTACATTGTGAACAACCCTACCTTTTTCACCTCTGTGAGGACAATCTCTGAACCTATGGTCCCCTTTACAACCCCAACATTGCATAGGTGGCTGTCTTGGCCCTTGACTCCCTATGTCAATCGTTCAGGGTTCTTTAGGCATTTGTTGTCCTTGTGGATTATTTCCGGAGAATGGTGGCTTATCTCCCTTCTTCCTCTGATTCATCTTGAATTTCTTATTGTGTTCCCAAGCCTTTTGGAAAGTTGGCCTTACTTTCTACTAATCATATAGGAATTTATCTCTCCTTATGGTATCTTCTAATGTCTTGGGATCATCATGCTATATCTTGTCACTGATGAATGATGGAAATCCACTTAAAAACCTTTGAATTTTGACTGTCTCATCCTTGATGAAAGAGACATACTTCAGTAGTTCCAGAAACCTTCTCTCATATTCATATATGGTCATACTTATAAACTTGAGTTCAAGAACTCTTTCATTTTCTTGTCATAGTATCTCTTAGTCAAGTACTTCTTCTCAAAATACTTCTTGAATTCCCTCTAAGTAACACTTTTCTCTACAATGTGTTGTACCTGCACAAGTTGATCCCACCACATGGAGGATTTTCCTTTGAGTTGATAGATAACGATTCTACCTTCTGCATGAGAATAATAATAATGCAATTGAAAATACTTCCTCATGCCTAGTAACCATGTTTCTGCATCTTCATCCTTCTTGCGCTCACCATCAAATGTAGGAGGTTTGATTTTGTTCATTTCTCCTTGCAACTCATCCACCCCAGATCTCTTATACCTTCTCACCGAGGATAGACTCGAGCTATTGCCCAGATTTCTTTTCTTTTCTCCTCTGAAGGTTTGTGACTCCCAGATTCACTTGAGCCACTCTCCTTAACCAATTTATTTTCTATTCTATTCAAACCCTCCAGTAGCTTCATGTTGAAGTCATCCTGTTGCTCTTTGGCTTTCATAAGCCTTTCATTATCAGCTTTATGGCTTTGGACATACTTCTACAAATTATTAATGGTCTCATCCATATTTATATCTTCATTCCTTTCTTCTCCATGTCCGTTGGAGTTCATTCCTTCCATGCCCAAATGGACATCCACCCCTATGCTCTTATCTTGCTGACTACAATTCCCCTTTTCTTCTTCCATTCCTATGGACTCTACACTGGTCTGATCTGATCGAGTTGTTGTTAATTATGAAAAACATGCAACCATCAAAACTTATCAGGCTAACAATTCAACAATTCATGAGAATATGCACCATTTTGACTCAATATACACATCATAATTATTACTCTCGGTTTCTTGGTGTTATCACCATGAAAATTCTAGATAAGACCTAAGTCTCGAAAACATAGACACTCAGTGCCTTCCGAGATACACTTGTTCAAGAAGGTGGTTTTCTGAAACCACTTTCACCAAGACGCGGTATCACGTGTCTCAACATGTCAAATCCACCACTAGTGGAGTGGGCGACGACTTAGTCATATCACCCTGCTTCACTCGTTTGGTACTTCACAACCATGTGACGTCAAATGAACGCTACCATGTAATGAACTCAAAAACTAATCATTCGAAATGGATTGGTCGAGCATGGAAACCCAACACTCTTGTACGTAATCTGTCTGCGCTTCATAAATGGAATTCTATAATTACCACTCCTCAAGTATGAAGATATCTACGTATCCATAACCAAAGTAATCTCTAGAATGCTCAACTTTCTTCTCTATGTAAAAACACCTTTTGGTATCCACAACTTGAGATATATGGATAAGGCTAAATCGAGTGAGACTGGTTATTTGAGCAACATGCTAGGATTTCCTGCGAATCAGGAGGAAAGGGTCCTTGTGCACATCCTAGCAACTAATTTTCACATAGAGCTGGCTTTAGACTTGCGGTTGGAAGTCAGGTTGAATCCCACTATAAAGGATTTAGTCATCAACATGCCAGCCTCTAAGAAGAAAAGGAGCAAGTGACATAAGAAGGATGAATCTATGGCTGAAGAGGCCGAAAGTGTTGGATAGAATCAACCGATCTGGTTAGATTCTTCCTTAAAGGCGGAGATCGCTAAGATGAAGTAAGTCTTCAACTAAAATAAGCATGTCTCAGTGAATTTTGAACATCCGGTAGTGGAGGTAAAGGGTACCAGAGATTATAGGCCTGTTCTTTAAACGACCCCTTTTACAACAGGCTAACTGCTGTCATCCCCCTTTTGTAATTTTGTGATTAATACGACTATATAAATACATAAATAGATTTTAAACTGTTTTATTACAATTTCTATCTGGTGATGTTATGAATCTTTTTTTCTTTTATAATAAGTTTTTCTTGTAATCTTATATTTTATTTTGATTTGTCTAAATCAGAGGAAATTAAAACTGAGAATTCTTTTTAATTAATGCTTCGGTGCGGTTGTGTGTTTCTTTTTCTTTTAATATTATGCAATTTAAACTCTGACTCATCGCCTTCCAAGCAACTTCGCGCGCACTAAAATTTGACCTGTTCATTTATATTTATCATGCATAGCGATATCACAAGGTAAAACTCTTTTCTGCGCACCTAAATCTACTGTTCATTTATTCTTCGTCGCACCGACAACTTACGCGCACTACTCTTGCATTGTGCGTCAATATCCACTGTGCACAGTTTTGGTACCATGCACCGATATTCCACATGCATTTCATCCTATGCATGCACCATGTTAATTTTAGCATATTCCATAGCGCCCAATTATCTGTGCACACTACTGAATACACTATCGCGAAACAAATTATACTCATACTTATGCACGTACCAACAAAACTCCTCTGTGTTAAGAAATACTTGGACATCCCATGTGCACATTACTATGTGTGCTCACCGCGCAAGGCTAAATTTAGCGTGTGCATCTGCACATAATTATCTTCCGCGCGGTGCCACAATTTACCACGCCCACTGGCATGCCAACGTTTTTCCGTGGGGTGCCAAAATTTACCACGCGCGCTAGTACACCAACCCATTTTTTTTTATGGATACTCCATGACTCCAATTTTTGGTCACCTTGAAGTTACTCTTCTATGAATATTCGCTTCAACTGAACCCCTCTGGCCCATCCAAGCTCAGTGTTGAACTGAAGCTCTGATACCAATCTGTAACATTCCCCTAGCCACTCGCAGGCCAGGGGACGCCACTCCAAAGAAACCTCTCGTTCTTTGACACCAGTCGGTAACATTCCCAACCTTTAAAGGCCAGACCATGCTACTCTAGGGAAATTTTTCGTTCCCTTACTGCAGAACATACGGTAACATGCCCAGTAGTCAACTGAGCTATGCCACATAAATTTACTCTTTAAATTGCATGCATCTAAAACATATACATAGAACACTCTTGCAGAGGATTTACATATAAACATAAAAAAACAATTACTTTCTGTAACATATGACTTTTATACTGAAATAACAGTAACTACAGATCTGCAACATCTACAGGGAATTACCCATAAACATACAGGCAATTATAATTACATATATGATAAACTGTAACATAGGCATGTAAATAACAAATAAACATATCATTTTATCATACAATTGGTACTTATATTAGAAATATTGTCACCAACTGCGTACAAACCATCCACAAACCTCCCAGCCATAGAATACACTATTCATCACTCTCAACAATGAGTCACTCCCGAGCTGGGACTGAAATCCACGCAGAAAAAAAGGGTTCCTATCTAGGCTAAGGCTCATGGGCAACATGAAAGAATCCATCTCAGGTGCTCACCCAACTAACAACCTACAACCTCTCATTCCCCACATGCCTGTCCCACCCAAGGAAGTGTGCCCCTTCTTTTCTCAATAGTCCCTCGACTTCCCCACTTCCCTTACAAGGCTTCAACAATAGGTCGGACCAGAAGTCTCAGAGCACTGTAGTTGCAGTTTAGAACCTTCGGGAATCAATCCCCAACAATTCTCTCGCTCAGAGAATCGCTCATGGGCATGACAACCCGCTTCTTCAATCCCGCTCCAAGCTAACTAGGTACACCAACCGAAAAGGGCTATGGGAACAGGCTCTGGAATGGTGAAATGGATGTCTCAAGGATAACATAATGCATGAGTAAAAATGGTCATGGAATCATTGATTGGATATTTGAGTGTGGAAAGAATCACTGTGAACTCTTCGTGGAAGTCCCTGTATGAAAAGATAGATGGTCGGGCTGTTGGTAAGGTATCCCCTCAAAAATCCCCCAAATGAGCTAAGTTCCCCCATGATATGAATGCATGTCCCCAACTTGACACTTGTCATATCGGAAGTTACTTGTCCTAAACTTTAGAACTTAGGATAAAATAATTATCCATTATGCTTTAGGAAATATTAATATAATATTCCCCTGACTTTTGGCCCTCCCTTTCCTAACTGCTGAAGTTCAGTCCCCCATCTCTTTTATCGTGGTCGGTCTGTGTGAAACGATGTATTTTATATTAATCATGAGTCATGTACAAAGTAGGCGCATTGCCCTTTGACATCTAGGCGTTCCGGCCTAATATCGAAACATAAGCATCCCAACTTATAATAACTGGCTCACTAGCCTATAACACATATCATATACACAAGGCTCATTGTCCTCCATACTGCACATGTAAATTCTAACCTTGTACAATATCTACTGCAAACTGATATTTAGAAAAGAACAGAAAAGATACAATGGAAAATACAAACATTACACAGAGATTTTTCACCTGGAAACCCAAACCGGGAAAACCAGCATATATTATATTGATACACATTGTGTTACATTGTTTACAATACAAT
>JASDQU010223902.1:0-12420 GCA_032191745.1 Picea mariana | reverse complement strand
TATATGAAGGAATAATAGTTTTTCTATCTCATACTTTGGTTGCTACTCACACAGCGACGTTTGATATTCCAACCACAAAACCCTGCGTCAGAGTTCCTCATGAAATCCCAGTAGGGACCAACCAAAATAAAAAGAGATTATGTATTGAAATTCTCATAATGTAGGATTTTATGATCCATATCGAAAATGGTAATAACTCAATGGGATTGATAAAGAGGAAAATAATGAATAATATAATAAGGATAACTTCTTAGTGGTTATAACCAGACATCGTACTCCAAATATTTAAGAAAAAGAAAATTGTTATATTTGGAACACGGAAATCATAAAACTCTTGTGAAACTAAAGGAACAAAATTAAAATTTCAAGCTTACCTGAATGCTCATGGACTGGCAAACTTAAGTGGCCATAAGTCCTCTATAGTCAGACCCATACTGAAACTAAAATTTTGAAGATCAACGTAATCTGTGGAAGAGGGTTAATGTGAAACTGTAAGATGGAAAAATAGTTGAACAGAATGAGGGATAGGTAATGTTGGAGACAACTTACACTTCGGACACGAGATGCAAGAATTCTCAAGCCGTTAAACATTGTAGGCTTACACTTCGTTCAGAAAGATGGGATTCGAATCACCTTAGTTTTGAGTAAGTCATGTGATTGTGAATAGATGGAAGCTGGCAATTGGAAAATCCATGTGGTAGCAGGCCATGCCTACCACCTTATTTATTAGATATCATTTATTAGGGATAAATTTCCAATTAAGCCATGTCGTATTCAAACCCTATTAAGTCTAATTCAAAATCCACTTTAATTCATTATATTCTTAACGGTGGTATATATACCAAATTGGTATATGATGATATCAAAGTTAAAAGTAATACATCACTCACAATTACTTCACTAGAAAGCTCGAGTTTTATTGAATTAAAATACTAAGTCGTGGGATAGATTTAAGGCATATATTCATAGAGAGCATATGGCCACTTTTTTACCTTGGAATGTTAGTCTTAAGGTCCCTATTAAAAAACATATATATATATAAACCTTTTTTATTAAGCCATTAGGAATTATTCTATAGGTTAAGTGGAAAACTACATTGTTAATATTCATGGTTTTCCTTAGTAGGAATCTGAAATCTTAGGTTTATGATGAAATTCTCAACTTACAATAAGTAAAATTTATCTCTACAAGTCAAAATTCAAATTTTGTGGATGGTGATGTTGATAACTTATGATAAGCTAACAAGACATATAAAACAAAATGAAAACAATAACAAAAAAAAATAATAGTTAAATTACGGGTTTGTTACAAAAGCTTAGATCTGTAAAATATTTAGTTACCATTGTCAATATTAATTGAATATTTCTCTTTGGAAATTCATGAGATAGGATTGTATGATGGATGATTCACAAGGACATTGTTCAACCACAAAGGCCTTCCTCTAAATGGATTAGGGAAAATTTAATTTATGCGATAGATGTGGTGCTTTTGTGCATTGTTGAGCTTCTTATCCCGCACACATGATTTTATTCTCTCATGTTAGGCATGTATGTGTATTTATAGAACTAGTGAGCTTCCATATATGCACATATATAAAACTGGACAACTTCTATATATGCACATATACGGAAGTGGTCGGCTTCCGTATATGTGCATATACGAAATCCTACCACTTCGGTACATGCGCAATATACAGAACATATCGACTTATTTATATGAGTATGTATGGAAGTTGACCAACTTCTTTATATGAGTATATACAGACGCTGACCAACTTTTATATATGTGCATATACAAAAGATGACTACTTCCCTAAGTGCGCATATATGAAAGCTGGCTAGTTTCACATATCCGCATATACGAAGGTGATCAGATTCCATATATGCACAACATATATGGAAGGTGGCTTCCACATATACACATTTATGGAAGTGGTCAACTTATATATATACACATATAAAAAAGTGGTTGACTATTGTATATGCGTATATACATAAGTGATCAGATTTTGTATATGCGCATATACAGAACCTGACCAACTTCTGTATATGCACATAAATGGAATTCGACTAGTTCCATAAATGCACATATACAAAATTTTTCCACTTCCTTATATGCACATATATGAAACATGTCTTCTGTATATGTGCATTTATGGAAGTGATCATATTTTGCATATGCACATATACATAAGTGTCCTACTTTTGTATATGCACATAAATGGAAGGCGCATATACAAAAGGTGGATTTTGTATATGCGCATATATGGAAGTGGTCAACTTCCATATATGTGGCTTCTGTAAATGCGCGTATACATAATCCCTTCCATAAATGTGCATTTACAGAAGTGGTCAGCTTCCATATATGTGCATTTATGAAAGTGGTCAACTTCTGTATATGTGCACATACAGAAGTCGACCACTTCCATATATGCACGTTATGTGAACATACAGAAGTCAACCACTTTCATATATGCCCATGCATATATGGAAGTAGATAATTTATGAATATGTGTATATACAGAAGTCAACCACTTCTGTATATGTGCATATCGAGAAGTCAATCACTTCCTTATATGTGCACATATATGGAAGTGGTTGACTTCTCATATATGGAAGTGGCCCACTTTTGTATATGCGCATATACAGAAGCCAACCAAATTTTGTAAATGTACATATATATAAGTTGTAACGTCCCCAAAAATAAATTATTTTTAAGTCTAAAAATATTTAGGAATTTATTTTCGTTTTTGGTAAATTCAAAATTGGAAAATTATTGTCATTTATGGCAACTCGAAATTTCAAATTTAGTTAATTGTAAATTAAGATTATGACTATTGGGAAAAGATATGATTTGACCCAACTAACTCTTTGACTATGACACTTGTAAGAAACAAATATTTTTATCTTTATTGTTGATGGACAAATGGAACAGCTAGGTTAAAATCAGTTGACCATGACTCCATGA
Organism: Picea mariana; assembly: GCA_032191745.1. Lineage (NCBI taxonomy): Eukaryota > Viridiplantae > Streptophyta > Pinopsida > Pinales > Pinaceae > Picea > Picea mariana. Next base: position 9,453 of record JASDQU010223902.1, on the reverse strand, counting down.
GTGGGGAACATGTTGGAACTACCTCAAGGCTAAATGTTACAAGTGGCAAATCAAGAATTTGGCCATAGGAAGCAGCTGAAAATCAAGGATTTGGAAAGCTGCGAAAATTCCCAAGGGAAAAAGACCTAAGCACAATTGTTGTTGGATATATAGCATATTGGAGGAGGCATGACGCTGCCTAGTATGTTGGGCAAAATAATAATCTCTTGCTGTTATGAACACTGTTTTTCTGAGTGTGAGATAAGGAGAAGTTTTTCTGAGAATTGAAGAAGGACTATAGCTAAGGAGGAGTTTTGGAGTTCTCTCTCATGGATTCATGGTCAAGCTAGGGGGTGAACGGATAAAGTAGAATTAGTTGTTCTATTCTAAGGTTGGGAGGAATGTGGCTGTTCCATTTGTTGTTCGGAAAACTTTCTCAAATATGTTCATCTACTCTTTTTCTGGTTATGTGTTTCTTGATTTAAGTGGTTGATAGAATATATCTATATAATTATGGGTGAAATATTTCTATTGATTAACTTTATAAACATAAGTCGTTTTGATTTAATGACTGAAAGAGTATATCTATTTTAATTATGTAGGATTTATTTCTGTGGATTAAATTACGAATGGATGGAAACAACTGTAGGATAAATCCTTACGAATTTAATTTTATGCGTCGAATAAACTTCCTGTGTATATTAACTATGAATAGAATCAGAATTATGTAAACACACTCACAATGCATCTAGTTTAAACAAAACTAGTCCAATTCTACTTCTGATTGTATAGATTTTGTGTTTATATACATATAAGAAATCAATGGAAGAAATCGTCAAATACATAAATCGCTAATGAAAATGATGAAAAGTACTTAAGAATTAAAAGTGTATATGCATACCCATATTACTGTAAGGAATTACACAAAGCCATATCACTCGAATATCTAACCGTATTCCTGTCAAAATTAGACTTTTTATAATATCTATGTATGATAAGAATAATATCGTACATATATAGAGATATATGTATATACTTAAAATCTGTGCAGAGGGTTTTATAATCTGTCTAAATATCTAAGGATTCATACAATAGGAGTCTCAACGATGATATAGGAAGGTAATTATATTGTTTCCTTTTATGTCAATAGTTTAATATTGCCTAGTTCAAGACATCTACAGAACAAAGTTCTTTTTTTATTTGAGTAGCGTAGAAACGAAAAAACTCAGTGAACTTAAAAAAAAGAATATATTTCGGAAACACACAAGTCTAAATACATATACACATGGTTGTAGATTGCAGATGCATGACCACAGGGGCTAACTAAAGACTATCTGATTCAGATAAAGAACATAGAAGATAAGAAGAAGGATCAATAGAATTTCAGTAGCGACTTCATATTACTATCAAAATCAAAGTCATGAGGGATACAATGAAACAAGTAGCCATAATCCTACTCCCCTTTCATTATTAAAGAAAGGAGAAATTGGTAATTTAAATAATTATACACATGTCTAGAGTCGAATCGATACTCAAAGGAAAAAGTCTTCAACCCTACATAACAAGTTTTGAATACACAAATAACTCGCCATTACAGGGTTTGGTGTAAAATGCCATGACGATTGTATTCTAGGATAAGATCATTCCTTTCGAAAAAAACCTGGATGGGAAATTTTCAAGAAGACGCTGTGATATGGAACCCGAATACCTTTTGCACTCGAAGTTGTCCTCGAAATCTTGAGACTTGGAATTTCACGCAGACCTGTAAGAAAACCAAGAAAGGTTAATTAATAATAGGCTAAAGTGAATAACAGTTCAATGTCGAAACGTAGAATAATAATTAGGCTAAATGATTATAAAAGAATCAACTTAGATAAATACACAGACGAAACTTAGCTACGATTTGAGATGTGTCTTCCTATCCACGTCGTTGATGAAGTCATCCACAGACAAAAGGGAAGAAGGGGACCAAGGTTGGTCTGATGGGTACCCTCGCAACAAATAGGGGGTTCCCATCATTAGATATCGGTAACAAGTTCTTTAAACATAAATGACAGTATTGAAATGAATAAAACTATTTTTCAACCAGAGTTTGATTCAATAACACACAAGCTTCATAAGAATCATACTAAGTCAATCACGAATGTTGCCACGAGAAATTTTTTTTCATAACCTTGATAATATATAAATCTTGGATTCCTAACCAAAGATAAAACAAGTACATAATGAAATAACCCTTGGAGTCCAAACAAAGAATAGACAAAAATAATATAAGAGTTATGAAGTTCTGGACAATGCTCCAAACACGGAATAAACGAAAGTAACATAAGAGTTATGAAATTCTGGACAATGATCCGAATAGAGAATAAACAAAAATCATTTAAGAGTTATGAAGTTCTTGATAATATTATACAGTAGAAAACTCAGAGATGGGACCTATAGATGGACAGGTACGTTTAGGGTAAACGGAGGAAGTCTGTTTTGAATCCCAAAACTGTGTACATTAATAAGAAACTCTCTAACCACGGTTACAAGAATGTGGTCACAACTGCATGACTTAAAAACTCGAGTATCCTTGGTCTACACAGTAAGAAAGGGGTCAATTCTCATAGACTTAACACTAAACCGAATAGAAATACAAGGGAGGAGGATAGATTAAGGATCTTGTACAGAGAGCATGGTAAGGGGCAGTCCAATCAAAGATTAACAATGAGAGTCGAGGCATAGTCCCGATGGAAATCCAACGAAAGGGTATGGGTATGGTTAGAGAAAACCTTGGACAGGTCACCTGTGTAAAAAACCTCCACAATTAAATGGTTGCTTAGGGTGAAATGGTTACTCCATGGGAAACTAAAGACACAACCCTTATCACTGAAACTTACAAATTCATCCATGACTGAAGGAAATATTTAACAGAGTCAAAACTATGAAAGGGGAAGTTGTTTCTAGAAATCTGTAAGGAACAACAATTACAGAGATGACCAAAACCCTCCTGAATTTTACCACTCATTCCAAATAGCATGAGAGTGACACAAACTTACCAGGAAACTCAGGTAGTTTCTGGATTTTCACCGGATAGGAACCTTCAGAATGTCGACTACCTTCACTGAGGAGAAATGCATAGTAAAATTTCTGAAGCATCGGGCATAAGACTCACAATAGAGCTGTAACCTTTACCACGCAGAGTTATAGTGGATGTATGAAGACCCCATCTGACCATGTGATGGAGCAGAGGTGGAAAAATCGAATTGGATATGGGGATTAGTGGTGGCATCGGGATTTCATTTCGCAAGCTCTCCATTAATGGACTGGACAGAGGTTCTTTAACTCTCAACTGACAGAAAAACCCTCTGAATTCATATCGAGTTAATGTGAGAGAGGACGATTCCTTTAAGGAAGAGTACATGGGATTATCACACCTAGTTCGTCGTGAAGTTAATGCGAGCCTTATAGTTCGTTATGAATAGTTTCTTTTTTTTAAGGAGTCAGTTATGTTAAGGATGAGCAGTAGTTAATTACAAACCAGCTCTTTCAAGACTTTGGTTTGACCAGTTAAACTAACACATGATTTCCATCATGTTATCCCTTTATTCCTTTCACGTATGGTTACATGTTGCGACCTTTAATTCTTAAACTTTATCAATTTCATAGGTAAGTTAATTTGTATTGTGGATTAGGGTTCGTTCATGTTTTCTATGCATAGGAGTCAAGGTTTAGAAATGAGTATAGGACTAAGGATCCTAAATATGAAACAAATACATATATTATAGTATTATGATACTAGTAATATAGCATGTGCTTTGAAGGCCAATATTTAAAAATGTGAGAGATGTTCTTAATAGATATGTAGAAGTTAATAATGACTGTAGTTAACCACCTATGTTAACTATAAACCTTCCAAGATGAGTTGTTTAAAGAAAAGGAGATTTAATGTTCCTCAATTTGTTTTTATAGGGAATTTGGGGTACATTACATATGGTATCAAAGCTAGGTTAAAACACTTGGACCTTAAATAGGGCCAAAAACATTGCTTAATACATATTTTCATGTTTATGTAAAACTAACAAAACAATTACTGTTACTAACAGAAAACACTTTATTTTTGTTGTAATCATGGCAGCCTAGAATGAAGCAGAAATCAGACTCAAGGAGAATCCTGAACAAAGGCCTTCTGAACATCAGAGGAAGAACAGTGATGAGAAATCTGGAAACTATGAGAAATCTCATTGTGGAGCTCCATGTTTTCAAGGCAGACAATGAGAAACTTAAAAAGGCACAACCGGAATAAGAAGAAATAAATGGAGTTCTTCTACGAAACATAGTGACAAAGAAGAGCCCAAAGTATGGTAATCAGGAAGAAGAGGTTAGTAAAAGGGCCTTAAAGAATTTTGGCCCTGAAACAGAAAAAGAGGACATCTCTTCCGAAATAGGTGGACCATCTAGAGGGAGAATTTAAGAAAATAAGACCATCCACCTTTGACGGGGTATCTAGAATAGGGGAGGAAGTTGAAGCATGGTTATTAGACATAAAGAAGTAATTCCATATATACAACTATTTTAGCAATATGAAGGTCAGAATGGACATCTTAAATCTGAAAGGAAAAGATAGCATATGGTGGCAGGACCTGAAGTTGGCCAAGGGCCTAAAGGAAAAACAAATGGAATGGTCGGATTTTAAGAAGTACTTAAAGAAACCGTATTTATATGAAAGTTACTATGAAATAAAAACCAAAGAGTTTTATGAGCTATGACTCGGTAAAATGGCTATGGATGACCTGATAAACAAAATCCTAGAATTACTAAGATTCATGCCTTATATCCGGGAGGAAAAAGTAAAAATCCAGCAGTTCCTAAGTTGTTTACCACAGTCCTATAAGGACTGAATTGAATTCGACAATACCAAGTCATTGAGTGAAGTTTTCAGGAAGAACAAAATGTGTTAGAACCAATACAAATAGCGGTCAAAATTTCCCAAGGATTCGAAATACAAGAAGCAAGACCAAATGAATCAGTGGAAGAAAGGATATCATCCATACCCTTTTCAGAATGCATCAAAGAGTTTTCCAAGGAAAGAATTTCAATACAACAATCAAAACACCGAAGGAGGTGGTAAACCAGTTAATTTGGGAACAAAGAAGTTTGGGGATAGTCCCTGCGAACCGTTAAAATGCTGGGAATGTGGAGAACCTCACCTAAGGAGGAACTGTCCATGTTTGACTTCAGTAGCCAGGACTACGGTTCAAAACCTACAGGAAGCCTCTACAGTTGGAGATGTGGGGAGAAGCTTACATCAGATCAATGCAACTATGGATGGCCGCCAAGATGATCACTAGTCCAGAGTATTGGAAATTGAAGTTAAAATTAACAATACTCATATTTCTGTGTTAATTGATCTAGGAGGTACGTTGATTTATATCGCTCCTAGTGTAGTGGATTCAAATAAACTTAAGAAAACAAGACATGAAAAATCTTTCCTAGTACAACTAGCAAAATGAACAAAAAGAAAAGCATATGATTTTATTTCTGATTGTGAGTTCAGTTTAGGTGGTCAAAACACAAAAACAAATCTGAACATTCTATCGTTAGGGTCTTATGATGTAATTATCATAATGGATTGGTTAGAAAGGCATAAATCAGTTTTAGATTTTATGAAAAATCACATAAATATAAACACGAAAAAGACATTGCTAGGACAATTCAAGGTATACAAAAACCCATCTCAATTAGATAGATTTCAACAATACAATTTAAGAAATGCATAAGAAAGGGTTGTCAGATTTATGCCATCCAAGTGATAAATTTTTTGGAAAAATAAAATAAACCTATCTTGGAGGATTTTGTCGTCTTTCATGATTTCAGAGATGTGTTTGTTAATGAGATATCTAAATTACCCCCAAGGAGAGAGATAGACTTTTCAATCGAACTACTACCTAGTTCAACCCCTATATCTAAAGCACCCTACCGAATGAGTTTATCGGAATTAACAAAATTAAAAATTCATCTCCAAGAATTGTTGAACAAAGAATATATCAGACCAAGTGTCCCACTCTAGGGAGCACCAGTTCTTTTTGTTAGAAAATAGGACAAAACTCGAAGGTTATGCATCGATTACAGAAAATTAAGCAAAATTATTGTTAAGAACAAGTAGCCCTTACCTAGGATTAATGATTTGTTCGATGAAGTAGGTGGGGAAAAGATTTTTTCTAAATTGGATTTACGATCTGGTTATCACCAGGTCAGGATAAAAGATGAGGACATAAGTAAAACAACATTCAGAATGAGATATGGACATTACAAAATTGTTTTCATACCGTTTAGTCTCACCAACGCGCCAACCACATTTATGTGTTTAATGAATAGCATTTTAAGTCAATACTTGCACAAGTTTTTTTGGGTATTTATTGAAAATATCCTAGTATATTCTAAAACAGAAGAAGAACACGAAGAACACTTATGGATAGTTCTGCAAAATTTAAGAAAACACAAACTTTATGCTAAATTCAATAAGTGCAACTTTTATCAGAAGAAACTACAGTACCTAGGACATGTAATATTTGCAGAAGGTATTGCAATCGATCTTGAGAAAATAAGATCTATCATGTAATGGATGATCCCTAAGGATGTAGTGTACATTCGGTCATTCATGGGAATCACCGGATATTACCGCAGATTTATAGATGGATTTTCCAAGATTGCATACCCTATCACATCCTTACAAAAGAGGGGAACCAAGTTTAACTGGTCATAGAAATGTGAGGACAATTTTAATAAGTTAAAGGAATTGTTAACAACCGCCCCCATTTTAAAGGTATCAGATCCAAAAAAAGACTTCAAAGTCTGTGTGGATGCAAGTAAAGAAGGACTAGGTGGTATCGTAAATCAGGAAGGGCACATTATTTGTTATGAGTCCTAAAAAATAAAGTAACACGAATGAAAATACGTCCCTCGTGACTTAGAGTTGCCAGCCGTAATAAACGCCTTAAAGATGTGGCGGTACTACATAATGGGTATAAAATTTATGTTATTGACAGATAATAGGAGTGTGAAATTTTTGTTTAGTCAACCAAACCTTAATGCAAGGCAAGCAAGATGGTTGGACTCCTTGAGAAAATTTGAATTTGAGGTAAGACATATCAAGGGTAAGGAAAACAAGGTGGTTGATTCCTTAAGCAGAAGCGTTCATGGGTTGTTTGAAATAAACATTAGCAAGGCAGAAAGCGATGTTGGGTAGAGAATAAAGGCTGCAGGTAATAACAATGAAAATTACACTAAAACAGTCGCAAAATTATGAGATAATACAGGAAAATTCAGACAAAAAAGACCTGAGTTTGGACCGAAATGGTCTACTACAATTTAAAAACAAAATATACATACCAGATTCGGTAAAACTAAAGTTAATGATTTTGGACGAAGTACACAAGAAACCATATTCTGGTCATCCTGGATACCAGAAGACAGTAATAAAACTAAGGAATTTATTTTATTGGCCTAATATGAATGGAGAAACAAAAGAATACTTAGCTAAGTGTTAAGATTGCCAACAGGTGAAATCCGAACACCAACATCCAACTAGCTTGCTGCAGCCCTTACCTGTGCTGGAATTGAAATGGGAAACTATATCACTGGACTTTATTACAGGTTTGCATAGAACTCAAAAACAAAATGATTCAATTATGGTGGTAATCGATAAACTTAGTAAGTCTGCACACTTTATTCCCATAAAGTCTACTTTTAAATCTATTCACATCACTGAAATATTCATGAAGGAAATTTTTAGACTGCATGGTATTCCTAAAATGGTAATTTCGGATAGAGACGTAAAATTTACATCTTCTTTTTGGAAAGAATTGTTTGCAGGGTTAAATACTAACTTGAATTTCATCACAATTTATCATCCACAAATGGATGGGCAGACTGAACGAACAAACCAAATTGTAGAATAATAATAAAACCAAGCAAGTGGGAAGACTACCTACACTTGGTGGAATTTGCATACAACGATGGCTACCAAATTTCAACTAAGATGAGCCCCTTTGAAGTACTGTACAACAGAAAGTGTACGAATCCGATTAGCTGGGATAAACCAGTTGACAGACTCATGGTGGGACCAGATATGCTCCAGGAAATGGAGATCACGATAAAGAAAGTACAACACAACTTAAAAGAGGCATAGCACAGACATAAAAGTTACGCATACCTGAAAATAAGACACATGGAATTTCAAGTGGCAGACCACATCTATTTAAAAGTCAAGGCCAGAAGAAGTTTGCTAAAGCTAGGGAACTGTGCCATGTTGGCACCCAGGTTTTGTGGCCCTTTCGATATCTTAGCTTTAATTGGACCCGTGGCATATCAACTTGCACTTCCTGCCAATCTAAAAATTCATAATGTATTTCATGTTTCTTTGTTAAAGAATTATGTTCATGACCCTACTCATATGATCGATTGGAATTTGGTGCAGGTGGAACCAGAAGGCGAGTTCCAAACAAAACCTCTGCACATTCTGGACAAGAGAGAAATAACACTTCGGAAAAGGGTTGTGGCCCATGTAAAGGTGCAATGGAAGCACTTTAGTCCTGAGGAGGCCACTTGGGAGTTGGAGGGAGATTTGGAGAAATCTCATCCAATCCTATTCCAAGAAAGGGACGAACACTGAGGACAATGTTTTATTGAAGGGGGAAAGGATGTAACATCCCCCAAAATAAACTATTTTTAAGTCTGAAAATACTTAGGAATTTATTTCCTTTTTTGGTAAATTCAAAATTGAAAAATTATTTCCATTTATGGCAATTCTGAATTTCGAATTTAGTTAATTGTAAATTATGATTATGGTTGTTGGGAAAAGATCTGATTTGACCCAACTAACTCTTTAAGTATGACACTTGTAAGAAACAAATATTTTTATATTTATTGGTGATGGACAAATGGAACAACCAAGTTAAAATCAGTTGACCATGATGCCATGAGTGGGAAATATGTTAGAACTACCTCAAGGATGAATCTTACAAGTAGAAAATCAAGAATTTGGCCATTTGCAACACTTGAAAATCAGGGATTTGGAAAGATGCCAAAATTCCCAAGGGGAAAAGACCTAGGCACAATTTTTTTTAGATATATAACATATAGGAGGAGGTAGGACGTTGCCTAGTATGTTGGGGGACAAAATAATCTCTTATTGTTATGAAAACGATTTTTTTGAGTGTGAGGCAAGGAGAAGTTTTTCTCAAAACTAAAGAAGGACTATAGCTAAGGTGGAGTTTTGGATTTCACCCTCATGGATTCATGTTCAGGATAGGGGTTCAATGGAGAAAGTAGATTTGGTTGTTTCATTCTACGGTCGGGAGGAACGTGGCTATTCCATTTGTTGTTTGGAAAACTTGCTCATATATTTTCATCTACTCTTTTTTTGGTTATATGTTTCTTGATTTAAATGGATGATAGAATCTCTCTCTCTCTCTCTCTCTCTCTCTCTCT
>JASDQU010223901.1:0-17580 GCA_032191745.1 Picea mariana | reverse complement strand
ATCCATGGGACCCTGGTATATGGTTGTACATCAAGCGTTGAGGACAACGCTTTCATAAGGGGGATGGAATGTAAGGTAGCTAGAGAGGTAGTGGGGGGGCCCAGAGGGCCCATAGTGATAATAGTGGAGATCATTCAATGTAAGGTGGACTAGGTCCACTATATTATTAAATAAGACCCATTATGGTAGTTAGATATAATAAATTAAGAGGACTTCTTAGAAGGTTCTACTTCTAGAAGATTCCTCCTCTAGAATGTTCTTAGGTGATGGTAGCACTATATAAAGGGGTTCAAGCAATGTAATGAGATATCAAGAAAAATATTGTATTTGGAGCAGTAGCTCAATAGGAGGATGCCCCCTCGAAGAGGCAAGTGAACAGGAGAGGATTCCTTCCATAATAGGATCCATTGTATGGTGTTGCTCTACCTCAAGGGTTTGATAATAATATTGTGTGGTTTCTTCTATCTTGCTTTGTGGATCTATTGTGTATTCAGTATTTGTGGTTATTATATTGGTAGATCTATTCAGGTTCTTAACAAAGACTCACTGCTACTTCAGGACTAGGTTGATATGATGGATATTGTTGTTGGTGATATGTGGACTGCACTGAAAAAAAGAGGGGACCTCTGGGGCCATTCTTAAGTCGTTTCGCTCTCGGTACTCCACGTCTAGGACCTATGGGCCTCGAGACGTTATCTCCTTAGTTATCCCTAGGCTAGGGGATAATAGAGGTCTTAACAACTCCTAATTCCAGTGGCTTGGGGGACCATCTTTAATTTACTTTTTTTGGTTTACTTAGGCTCATCAATAAGACTTTGTTCCCCGTTTGGATTATATTCACTTGCTTCTKATTGATGATAGGGTGTTGTGAGTAGATCGATAAGGCTTAAATTTCTATGATTCCCTTTGGATATCACCCTAATCGCCTCACTTAGAGCTGGGACCTTAAGCTACATCACTTGTTTCATTTCAATCGTGCTCCTTTTGGTTTGTGTTTATKTATTGTCTCTTAATCTATACAATTATGGAAGTATTTGGTTCGATGGGAATTTCACTCCCTTTGCTTTCAAATTCTTATCTTTTAGATCCCAAAAAAACTTTTGAAGACATATTCAGGCTTATTTGTTTCCTTGTTTTTTATTTCCCCATGAAAATGTCATTTTTGAAATGGAGGTTTTGGTTCTAAATGGGTTTTGAGTGTAATTTATTCCACATAGGATAACATTCTACAGATTTCTCTATGCATTTCTTGTTGCTCTGATAAATAATAAACAAGCAACTAAGAATAACATTCTACAAGCATGTTTAGATTTCTTGTTGAAAATAGTTAAATAATAAATAGCACATAAAGTACATTTGGTTATAAACAAATATTGCAGCTTTTGTAATCATTCTCTACTGTAGTACTTGTCAATCATTAATAAAACAAAGATGAATAAAATAAGAGAACATATATGAGCCTGTTTCAGTAACTGTGGAACAAACTGAGCAGAGAACCAGTTCCTCCCAACCATAGACACGGACAACCAAAGTCATTTGTCCTTGTCACCCTTGAGCCTAATTCGTTATTCCATGGAGGTTGAAAGCTGTATAACCTTTTCCATCTCTCTTGAGATCAATTCTTGACTGAACCATCAAATTATTTTTCCCTCACAAGTACTCATCGACGTCCTGCCTCATAACATACTTGTTTTTAATAGATTTGCCTAGGTCTTTTCAAGTTGGCATCCTCCCTGACCATAAGGAATCTTCTGGCCTACTTTTGTGCTAGCTTGTTCCCTCACATCCCACACTTTTCGGAGTAGGGTTCCACTTGTCCCATGGAAAATATTCATTCTTGTGCTTTTATCTTTTTCACCCACCCATGGAACAATGATTTACTCTTTGTAACTGAATTCCCTAATCAATTTGTCTCTGGTTAATTAAATAAACTAAAAACAAAAGTTACAAAAATATTCTTCATCAATGCTTATGATGACATAGTTCCACATAAGTATTTTCAATATCTTTCACAATATCAATTTTAACATAAACTACTAAGAAATTAAGTGTTTAAATCTACAAACTAAGGGGCATTGCATCCTTCCCCCTTGAATTCAACATTGTCCCCGGTGTTCCAATCTGAGCATATCAGCTCCGAAACAGAGATGGATATGCATTTCTCATGGCTTCCTCCATCTCTCAAGTAGCCTCCTCGGGACTGAAGTGCCTCCACTTCACTTTAACATGAGCGATGGCTTGATTCCACAACATAGTTTCCTTCCTATCAAGAATATGTAGTGGCTCCACCTAGAACTCACCTTCAGGTTCCACCTGAATCACATTCCAATTTACAACATGAGTTATGTCTTGTACATACTTCTTTAATAATGACATGAAATACATTGTGAACTTTTATGGTAGCCGAAAGTGCAAGCTAGTAGGCCACTGGCTCGTAATACCTTGGTGTCAACTTGGCACATTTTCCCAACTTTAGTGTACTACTCTTGGGTCTGACTTTAAGATAAACATGATCGCCTATGTTAAATTTTGCATCTGTTATTTTCAAATCTACAAAGCTCTTTTGTCTGTCCTATGCAATTTTCAAATTTTATTTTCTATTTGTATAATCATTTCCATTTCTTTTAACATATTCGGGCCCAAGGTAAGCCTGTCAACCGGGTTGTCCCAGCTAACGGGTGTTCAACATTTTTTGTTGTACATTACCTCAAAGGGACTCATCTCTAAGGAAGCATGATAACCATTATTATTTGCAAACTCAACCAAGTGGAGGTACTCTTCCCACTTTGTGGGACGATCCATCAYATACATCCACAACATATCCTCCAAAATTTGGTTAGTCCATTCGATATGACCGTCGGTTTGAGGATGGTATGCGGTACTAAAGTTCAACTAAGTATCCAAACCACTTAATAAGGCCTTCCAAAAATTCGAGGTGAATTTTGTGTCCCTATCTAAAATTATAGTCTTCRGTATACCATGCAGGCGGTATACCATGCATCCTAAAGATTTCTTTCATGAAGATTTCAAAAATGTTTATTGCCTTGTGAGTTGATTTCACTGGAATGAAGTGTGCAACTTTAGTAAGTTTGTCCACTACTGCCATAATGGAATCATTATGTTTCATAGTTTTAGGYAGCCCTSCAATAAAATCCATGTTGATTATTTCCCACTTCCACTTAGGAATGGGTATTGGCTACAATAATCCAGCAGAGTGACGGTGTTCAACTTTAACTTGTTGGCACTCAAGACACCTAACATGATATTCAACCACTTCAGTTTTCATTCCGGGTCAGTAATATTCTTTTTTCAAAGCTATTATAGTCTTTTGGTAGCCTGGGTGACCTGAGTAAGGTTTCTTATGTACTTCAGCCAATATTGAAATTTTCAGATTTGCATTGTTTGGGATGTAAATTATGTCCTTGTACACCACTAATCCATCCTGATTAAATCTCAATTTCAACTCTTCTTCACTCAAATCATCATTTTGTAATTTTCCCCTTAATTTTTTCATAAGTTTCATCATTTTATGATACTGATTTTATTTTATGTTTTAGATTAGATTGCAAATTACTACTGTAATTGCATTTAATATTCTATTGAGTGTGTCTGTTATTTTATTCTCTTTCCCTTAATGTGTTTTATCTGAAAATCATACTCACTTAAGAAAGCTAAACATCCTGCATGTCTTGCATTCAAGTTTTGCTCATCAAAAAAGTATTTTCAGACTGATATTATATGTTTTCAACAGGAAACTCCTACACAATAAGTAGTGTCCCCACATCTTTAAGGCATGCACAATTGCAATTAGTTCCAAATCATGTGTTGTGTAATTCATTTCATGAACTTTCAATTTTCATGACTCATAACAAATCACATGATCATTCTGTAACAACACTCCTCCTAATCATTCTTTTGAGGCATCAATACAGACCACAAAATCTTTGTGTGGATCTGTTATCTTCAAGATAGGTGTCATTGTCAATAATTGTTTTTGTTTCTCAAAGCTCTCTTGACATTTTTATGTCCAATGAAATCTGGTTCTTTTGTTTTGTAATGAATTTATTGGATAAGAAAGTTTGGAGATGTAAATGTGTTGAACCTGCACAGAACAGATTTAGCTAGAAAATACCACACACGTTTGCAAAGAGAAATTGAGAAAGAATAAGCAAGAGAGAAAGAATGGAAGAATTCTCATTAACCGAATGAATAATGAATAATTTACACATGATATACTATGTATAACTCAACCAATGTGCACTGGAGGTGAAGCCAATGCACTATAGTGGTGGTCTAGAGTGATTTGGACTGCTAAGCAAAGCTACACCAAATTATTTTTGTAGGTACCAAAGTTTGAAGACAACGGAAAAATGGAATTCCCAAAAGAATTAATTCTTACACCTTACAACTTCTTTGCATGGAAGGAGAATATGTCCATGCATATTTGAAGTAGAGGATTGTATAGGTTATCCATGAATACAGAGACATAACCGACATCATCCATAAAAAAATTCAAGTATCAAAATCGAATGGATGAAGCATTAGGAACAATTTGCAGTGTCATTTCTCTCGATCTCCTTTTTCACATATCTTCTTGTAAAACCCCCAATGAAGCCTGGACCACCATGGAAGGGCTCTTTGGAAAACATGATGAGATGAGGGGACACATGCTCAAGGTGGAATTGCTCACATTGGATCCATAAAGCTTTCACAATCTCCAATATTTCTTTACAAAATACAAGGATTTACTGTCGCAACTCAAAGCTTGTGGGGTTGATAAATCTAAGGAGGAGAAACAAATGGTTCTCACCATTCTCTCCAAACTTGGTCCTGAATTCTTCGTGTTCGTATCCACATTCCATTCAGTCAGATTCGCCTCTGGAGCCACTTGGAAGATTCCTACTCTTGAGGAATTTATCGAATCCCTGACACAAGAGCAAACCAAGCTCATCAACATGGGAAAAATCAAAGGCCCAAAGGCACATGCACTTACTGTGCAAGATGGTATCATAAATATAAAGACAAAGACAAAAGGAAAGCTCATGCAAATCCGAAGAAGGAAGGGTACTCAAAACCCTTCATCGATGCCTCTGGATCCAAAGGTGGAAAGGGAAGAAAATGAGAGAAATAGACATATTGCCATAAAGGATTCCATCCAGAATCCGTATGCATACAGAAACAAATAGATCTAATGACTCAAATACTTCAGCAAAAGAACCTTGGAGATCACATCCTCGAGGGTGCCAAGAAGAAGAAGCGAGAAGATCAGAATCCTAAGAAAGGCAATTCTAGCCATGCCTTGATTGCCATCAACTCCTCTCCCGATGCTTGGATCATAGATTTGGGAGCATAACATCACATGGCTGCCACAAAAGAAATCTATTCTTCAATGGATGCATGCAAAGGTCCTCCTATTCTGATGGGGGACAACTCTCCAGTCGAGGTCACCGGCAAAGGAAGGATTGAACTCACTAACAGAAGCTTCGAGAATGTGTTGCACGTTCCCAAACTTTTCGTCGATCTTCTCTCCGTGTATCAGATGACGAATTCTGAAACTGGAAAGAAAGTCATATTCACACCTAATGCAGTGGACATCTATGACATGCAAACCAATTCCATGGTTGCTACCTGTGAGATAAATCATCAATCTAGATTGTATACATTTTCTGAATTTATTGAACCAGATTCTGCTTTACTGCTTACCCATGCTTATGAAAGTAGTAGGATATGGCACGAAAGGTTCGAGCATTTGAATTTCAGATATATGCAACAACTTAGCAAGCAAATATTGGTTGATGGTCTACCAAACATCCATTTCTCCAAAGGAATCTATGAGGGATGTGCTCTTGGAAAACACCCTCAAGAGAAATTCGACAAAGGAAAGGCTCAGAGAGCTTCCTCTCCTTTAGATCTAATCCATAGTGACCTCATGGGCCCTTTTATGCATCCATCAATAAAAAAAGCAAGGTTTGTTCTTATTTTTCTTGATGTTTTCTCACATTTCACATGGATTTACTTTCTCGGGCAAAAATCAAAGGTCTTTCAATACCTCAAAGATTTCAAAGCCCTGGTTGAGACACAGTCAGGAAAGAAAATAAAAGTCCTCTGAACTGATAACATGGGAGAGTATGTCAATCATGAAATCCAAAAAAAAAATTCATGAGGTAGGGATTCAGTTGCAACACACAGTTCCTTATACTCTGCAGAAAAACGGAGTTGCTGAGTGGAAAAAAGATCTCTAAAAGAGATGGCATATTGCATGCTACATGTAAAGTCACTTCCACATAGATTATGGGTCGTAGCACTTAATTGTGCAACCTACATCCAAAACATATCTCCCTCTAGATCTGTCAAGTATAATACCCCCTACGAGGCTTGGAGCAGCCTCAAACTGGAAGTGACCCACTTTCGTATTTTCAGTTCACGTGCATGGGCCCAGATTCCCTCTGAAAAGAGGAAGGCACTTGATCCACGGAGCCCCAGGGATTTATGCAGGATTCATCTTTGGTATTTCGACTGAAGAAATCTCTTTATGGCCTCAAGCAGGCTTTGAGGTCATGGTATGCCAAGATGGACTCCTACTTGTTGTCACAGAACTTTGTACGCTGTAAATCAGACCCAAATGTTTACATGCTCAAGACGACTGATTCACTTCTACTCCTAGTTCTATACGTTGATGATTTGCTAATCACYGGTTGCTTGACTTCAGTGATTGTTGCAGTCAAGAGGATTCTACATGACAGGTTCTTGATGATGAACTTGGGTCCACTACACTTCTTCCTTGGACTCAAGATTAGTCAGGATGCATTAGGAATCAAACTGTCTCAGGCCAAGTATGCACGAGATCTCCTTGAGAGATTTCACATGACAGACTGCAAGTCTTCTCCGACTTCTTTCCTATCAGGATTCAAACTTGAGGATGGCAGGGATACTCCACTGGTCAACAACAAACTGTATAGATAGCTAGTGGGGAGCTTGTTGTATCTCACACACTCCAGACCAGACCTCTCCTATGCAGTTGGCGCAGTTTCCAGGTTTATGCAAGAGCCGCATGAGCTACATTGAAAGGTTGCAAATCATATCCTTCGATACGTACATGGCACCATCACCTTCAGGATTCATTATGCAACAGACTCTACATTGGATCTCATCGGGTTCACTAATTCTGACTGGGCTGGCGATAGCACCGATCATAAGTCCACATCTGGTTACTCACTTAGTCTTGGTTCCGAGCTTATCTCTTGGTCAAGCAAGAAGCAGGCTGCTATTGATCTATCTTCAGTCGAGGCAGAGTACATAGGGGTAGTTAACATACCATTTAGGCTATGTGCCTACAATATTTTCTCACTGAGTTGGGCATTTAGTTTCATCGGTCGATCGTCATCTAGTGTGACAACCAGGGCACTTTGAAGTTTTGCAAAGATCCAGTTCAGAGGCAGCGGATGAAGCACATCGAGATCCACATGCACTACATTCGGGACTTAGTACACGAGAGGATCATCGACCTACAATTTTGTCCTTGAGTAGAACAGATGGTAGACATCTTCACCAAGACCTTCACCGAGCAGAAGTTCCATTCTCTGCGAAGTCGTCTTGGAGTGAAGGACACAGTTGCCTAGCAACTATCAGTTCTTATTTTTACATATATTGTACCTTGAGGGGGGGGGGGGAGCTCCATGAGGTTTTCCCTCTTTCCTCACTTTGTTTCAATGTATTTTTTGTATTTGGGTACCTAATATGACCTCGTTGCCAGGACCCATTCTTTATTTTCACCAAAATGATGTCTAGGGGGGATGTTGGAGTTACTTCACACACACCTAGGATTTTTTTTTCCTGAGGTTTTTTCTTTGTTTATTAGTCTTTATCCAATCTCCTCAAGTTTAGGAAGAATATTTCTCTAGGAGAATATTCTGTTCAATTTTCACTTTAGTTTGACTATTTGAGTGGAGTCTAGATGCTACATTGGTTTTGTCACCATGCAACATTGGGATCATCACCAGCTAATGCCAATTGTCCTTGGGATCATCACCAGAATAGCGCATTACCCATGATTCCCTGATCTCCTCCTCACTTCACTTTGTTTCAGTCAGTTAACTGAAGACTTATAGACTAGTTAACTTAGCTAGGTGGTAGTTCACTCCCGTAACTGGCCGAGAGGCTAGACTAGGTAGCAGTTCACTCTTATAACTGTTGGTGTGTGTCCAGATCACTCTATACCACCACTATGGCGCATTGGCTTCACCTCCAGTGCGCATTGGTTGAGTTATACAGAGTATATCATGTGTAAATTATTCATTATTCATTCGATTAATGAGACTTCTTCCATTCTTTCTCTATTGCTTCTTATTTCTCAATTTCTCTCTGCAAATGTGTGTGGTATTTTCTAGCTAGATCTATTTTGTGCAGGTTCAACACATTTACAATGAAATCCGGTTCCTTTCTTTTGTAATGAAACTTGCTTATCCAATAACTTCATTACAAAAGAAAGGAACCAAATTTCATTGTAAATGTGTTGAACCTACACATAATAGATCTAGCTAGAAAATACCAGACAAATTTGTAGAGAGAAATTGAGAAAGAAGAAGCAAAAGAGAAATAATGGAAGAATTCTCATTAACTGAATGAATAATGAATAATTTACACATGATGTACTCTGTATAACTCAACCAATGCACACTGGAGGTGAAGCCAATGCGCCATAGTGGTGGTCTAGAGTGATCTGGACACACACCAACAGTTACAATAGTGAATTGCCACCTAGTCTAGTCTCTCGGGAAGTTACGGTAGTGAACTGCCACCTAGTTGAGTTAACTAGTCTATCAGTCTTAAGTTAACTGACTGGAACATAGTGAAGTGAGGAGGAGATCAGAGAATCATGGGTAATGCACTAATCTGGTGATGATCCCAAGGACAATGCGCATTAGTTGGTGATGATCCCAATGTTGCATGGTGACACAACCAATGCAACATCTAGACTCCACTCAACTAGTCAAACTGAAGTGAAAACTAAAGAGAATATTCTCCTAGAGGAATATTCTCCCTAAACTTTAGGAGTCTGGATAAAGACTAATAAACATAGGAAAAACCTTAGGAAAAATAAATCCTAGGTGTGTGTGAAGTAACTCCAACAGGAGAACCATTCTATAAATCTACAGTAATAGTCTGTGATGCCCATGAAAGATCAAAGATCGGACACATCCTTTGGCACTGGCCAATCTAGGATGGCCTTGACCTTTTCCGGGTCAACTGAGATTCCTTCACCGAAAATTACATGTCCCATATATTGTACCTTGTCTTGGTAAAATTCACATTTACTAAAATTTGCATAAAATTGGTGATCTCTAAGTGTCTACAAGACTATTCTCAAATGTTCCTCGTGTTTCTCTTTAGTTTTTGAATAGACCAGTATATCATCTATAAACACAATCACTAATTTGTCTAGATGCTTTCTAAACACATTATTCATCAAGCACATAAATGTAGCAGGTGCGTTTTTTAAACCAAAAGGTACCATTACTAATTCATAATGTCCATATATAGTTTGAAACACAGTTTTATGTATGTTCTCCTCCTTGATTCTAACCTAGTGATATCTTGTTCGCAAACATATCTTAGCTCCTCCAACTTGATCAAACAAGTCATCAATACATGGAAAAGGGTATTTATTTTTACTAGTCATCTTGTTGAGTTGATCGTAGTTAATACATAATCAGAAGGTTCCATCTTTCTTTTTGACGAACAAAATTGGTGCTCCCCACAGAGACACACTAGGTCTGGTATATTGTGTATCTAACAGTTCTTGAAGTTGCATCTTAAGAGCTTTGTCAATTCTAGAGTAATCATTCAGTAAGGGGCCTTAGACACCAGTGCAGATCTGGGTACTAAGTCAATGGTAAAATATATGTTCGTCTAGGAGGTAATCTTGGTATTTCCTTCGGAAACACATCCTAGAATTCTTCCAGTAGTGGATCATTAGCTAACAAATCTTTACCCCTATCTCTAATATTATTGAGTATATGTACATCATAAATATTTCAACCTTTTCTTACATTTATTTTTAATTGTAAAGTGGAGATCTGTCTTACCGACACTCCCCACGGTATACCTTTCATTGTTTTGTTTTTACCGAAATCATTTATGTAGTTGAAGGTCTTGTCACAACAGTTTACAAGAGTTGAATGTTTCTCCAACCAATCCATGCCTATGAGTAGATCATAGGATCCTAATGGTAAAATATTTAAATCTAACGCAATATCCATTCCATCCGTGTTTACTACATAGTCTTTTACCATTTCAACAACTTTACTTTTTATTCATGTAGCTAACTAGACTGGCCATGATTTCTTATGTTTGACTTTCTCTAGCTTACAGTTTTCTACTACTATTGGTGAAATATAACACAAACTTGCACGAGGGTCTATTAATACAGATACAAGTTTATGATTTAACATACCTTCTATCTTCACCATGGAAGATTGTTGGTCAGCTTGTCGATTTTCTAGGAAGCATTGATTTTGTGTATGCTTCGAGCAATATCATTTACTATTGTCGCTTCCTGGATATTGTGTACTGTCTGATTTTTGTGATTGTTTAATGGGCAATTCCGCTACATGTGGGGTTATTTACAACCCCAACACTGAAGAGACTCCCTAACTGTTTCACTAACTGTCTTACTCACAAAAACCCTATAGGTTTATTGTTGTTATGAACTGATACACTTTCTTGTCCAATAAATTTGTTATTTTTCTTAATAGGTGCATTGTGCAAAGGTTGTCAAGGATGTTTGAAATTTTTCTTTCTGGGATCAAATATGTTCTTATGTTTGTGCTGCCACGACTTTGCATTTCCATTTCTCTATTTAAATTGGGTAAAACATAACTTAGCATGTCTTATCACTTCATCCATGGTCTTTGGATTATGGAATTCAATTTTGTCTTTGTATAATTGAGGCAAACAACTCATAAACCTCTGAACTTTTGCCTTCTCCTCGTGGAGGTAAGTTACATATCTCATAAGATTCACAAATTTAGTCACAAAGTCTTCAATGGACAACTGTCCCAACTTAAGGTCATGGAACTCTTTGGCCTTCTCGTTGTAATATCATTCTGTTAAGTATTTATGCTTAAAATATTTCATGAATATTTTCCAATTTAGCTCATTGCTCCTAATTTTGTTAACTGCTTTTTTTTCCTACCACCATATGGCAACTTTTCCATTCAGTTGATACACAACTAATATAGCCTTCAATTTTCCGGGGTAGTTATAAATTTGAAAGTATTTACTCATGTTTAGATGCCAAGCTTCTGCTTCCTCCTCAGACTCACCATCAAAATTGGGTTGTCTAATTTTCTTAAACTCTCCATGCAATTCTTCCTCATGCCATTTTCTTTTCTATATTTTAGGTGTAATTCTCTACAATGTGATGTTGTCCGAGTTGTCCTCGTTATATTCTTCTTCTTCTAACAATTCCATTCTATCACTATCCACTTGATATTCCTTGTGTTTATGTGATTCTTCGTTAGAAGGTTCCTTTTTGGCATTACTCGAAGTTTGTCCTATCTGTCTTTTTTGCTTCATCTCAATCATGTTTTTAGGAAGAATTTCATTTATCTCTTTCTGTTTTTTTACTAGCCTTAACTAGTCTTTCATTATTTTCCTTTATACTTTCCATATCTTCTTTTAGACTACACATGGTTTCCAATAGTCCTGTAGAAGTATCTTGTTGTTGAATAATGTTTAGTTCTACATACATCCGGGGTTCACTTTGAGTTGATCTTTCTAGTTCTTCAACCATAATAATTTGTTGTTGGTTCTGATATGTGCAAAACACAATAAAGTCAATTATATTGCTCACAAAATTCTTTAAAAAAAAAAATTTGTTTTGCTTTGAGCCCTCGAGGTCATAGTGTTTCAACCGTGCTCTGATACCATTTGTAATGTCTCTTTCTGCCCAATTTTATTTTTTAAATTCCATCATTAAGTGTATATTCGTGCAGTTATAAATGACACTTTTCTTATACAAATTTGCTTGAATCTACTTAGCATTTGATTATTTAATGTTCTTAACTACTTTTCATGGTGATGCCATGATAGAATACTTGTTCCTTGGTGCTTGATTTCTTACGCCAATTCTGCCATCGCACTGGTCCTCATCATTAAATGAAACTTCTTCTCTGCGTAGGTATACAATTGTTATTCTTCTTTATGATGTAGGTATCACAACTTAGTTCATTAAGTTTGGTAACATGTTCATCATGTGTTTGTATAACAAACTATGGATACGATCATCATGTTCATGTTCATGTAGTATTACGATCCTACTTGCTCTAGCCCACATTATAAATAAAAAATTGTGGTCTTATAGGAACAAACTATAACTTTATAGGTTTGAGAAGTCTCTTATTGTTTATTGTTTACAAAGTATGCATTTCTTTTATCATTATTTAAACTCTCTAGTGTATCATAGTTTCTAAGGATTATAATCCTTAAACTATGACTTGATGGTCAAGTATTAATTATTGAAACCAATTAATTAAACCAACGACCCTTTGTCAACCCATATGTAAACCTTGTATCATTGTTGGTGATGGTTTTAACCCACTCCTTTATGTTAAATGAGTTTATTGTTGTAACTATATGATGGCGGTGTTAGTGGATCTAATCCATGAATCAACCTTCGGTAAACTATATAATACTCATATGGCTCTCGGCCATAGGGTCTCTGACAAGTGTTATCATAAGGTTTATGTTACACACAATTGTCACTCGGTAAGTTACGTACACACATCAACGTAGTATATTAAATATGTCGTGCTAATGGAGGGTTATTTATTCGCTAATTGACGGTTAAATTTTGGTTTACAACAGTGCACGATTATTGGAATTCCATGAGGAGAGATCTGTGCATTCCACGTCTTGGCGCCATTAAAATTTATATCTGTCTTACTCATGTTAGTACCACCATGACTTAACTGCGATGTTGTAAACCGAGACCACTATCCTTCACCTGTTCATTGTATTGGTTCATTTCGATTGCGAGCGTYAGAGCCATATCCTCTACTCCTCTTGGTCGTAGGGTTTGGTCATTTTACTCATGTAGTTGCAGAGCAAGCTCAATCTCAAGCTGGAACAAATACTAAAGTATAGAAGGTGATGGTTTACTCTATCGTTTTCGATGATTTGYTAGGTTATAAATTACATGCAACTTCCTATTACTTATTCCCAACTAACTTGCAATCGTTTTGTTGTTGTGGTTTGTCCACGGGGATTCACTAGGGTTTGGAACAAACAAATTGCCATGAATTTGACAACATGTTAGTCGTTCGCTCGCTTGCAAAGGTAAAATGCATATTAGTTTGATTTTTGTAACCTTGTGTTTTGATCATGTAGCTTTACAAATGATTCAAAGCTTTTTAAAACGTTGATTATGGATTATACACAGGGTCTGTTGATACCCTTTGGAGTCAGGTTGGTTTCGTTTGGCAACCGATAGACCATGTACTACAACTTATTCTTTAAGTTGGAGAATACCTAATTGAGATTTTCTTAAGTTATGGTCTTTCTCGATAAAATAAAGTTGAGAGCATCAGTTTGGTGGTGTGAGCCGAGTTAGTTTATTTCACCGAGTTTTTGTGGTTAGGTAGTGAAGTATTCTTCCCTTTAGAAATGTTACGAACTCAACATTTGAGCCTCTGTTGATATCACCATGATATAAAATATGATTTTTATTTGTCAAGGGTTGATTCGACAGACTTACGAACTTGGTGTAACTCCATTATATAAAGTTTGGATTTACACTATGATTATTGTTCTCTTAACTCATACATAATTGTTTTAATTTGCTATATATATACTTTCCCTTTTGTTTTCTTCGACAGTTCATTGTTTTTGTGAGGATTGATACTTGTTCATCCGATTTCCACACCTTTGGTTTTTCTTTGTTTAACCATTCTCTGTATATAAAGTTCTATAGTATAATACATTATGATTATAAAGGGATTCACGATACTTCTCAGTACTACTTTATTCCAAGATGTCATGGTCGAATAGTTTCACACGGGTCCTTCTTTTCTTATACATTTACACTATTTGACTCTACACCATATTCATTATCGAATTGATTTTATGGTCATGATTGCGTCGTTTTGGTTCTTGTTTGGTTTGGGGCCAAGGACATAATTCTTTTTACTTGCAGTAGTATAAATTATCTATTGTGTGTTCATATATTTTCTTGAGCGAACTATTTTTAAATCACTTCAATAAAATCCAAGATACAAAAATAGATATCACATATAAATAAAACTACAACGTCTTTGTTGTGTGCAAAGTAGGTTCTTTATGTTTTCAACCAAGAACATTTTCATCTTTTGGACAAATAAACTTATTTTAAAATAAAAGGTAAACAAGATGTATTTCTTTTCTTTCTTGTTGCAATGTATAAATAATAAATTTTCCACAGAGGATAACATTCTACAGATTTCTCTATGTATTTCTTGTTGCTTTGATAAATAATGAACAAGCAGCTGAGAATAACGTTCTACGAGCATGTTTAGATTTCTTACTGCAAACAATTAAATAATAAATAGAACACATAGTACATTTGGTTATAAACAAATACTATAGCTTTTGCAACCATTCTCTAATGTAATACTTGTTAATCATTAATAAAACAAAGACAAATAAAATAAGAGAACATATATGAGCCTGCTTCAATAACTCGGGAACAAACTGAGTAGAGAACCTATTCCTCCCAACCATAGACACAAATAGACAAAGTCACTTGTCCTTGTCACCCTCGAGCCTAAATCATTATTCCATGGGGGCTAAAAACTGTATAACCTTTTCCATTTCTCTTGAGTTTAGTTCTTGACTGGACCATCGAACTATTTTTCCCTCACAAGTACTCAACAACGTCCTACCTCATAACATACTTGTTTATAATAGCTTTTCCCAAGACTTTTCAAGTTGGCCTCATCCCTAACCCTAAGGAATCTTTTGGCCTACTTTTGTGCTAGCTTGTTCCCTCACATCCCACACTTTTGGAAGTAGGGTTCCACTTGTCTCATGGACAATAATTCATTCTGGTGGTTTTATCCTTTTCACCCACCCATGGAATAATGATTTACTATTTGTAACTAGATTCCCTAATTAGTTTGTCTTTGGCTAATTAAATAACTCAAAAATAAAAGCTACAAAATATTTCTCATCAATGTTTATGATGACATAGTTCGACATAAGTCTTTTCTAATATCTTTCACAATATCAATTTTAACATAAACTAGTAAGAAATTAAATGTTTAAATCTGCAAACCGAGGGGCATTATAAAAACACAATCCTTATCATGGTTGGTTTAGGGTGCAGACTTAACATAAAATACGTGGACACTAACTCCCAATTCTTATTTGAAGTGGGTGGAGTAGTGTATAGTCCTTGCTTCTTGATTGCAGGCTCGATGATGGCATAAGAAATGCATGATCTAATATATCCACCAACATCTTATCAACATTTTGGATATAAGTACCTTTGCAACATTATAACTGTCATCTCCACGTTGAAGTGTCCTACCACCCAACTATAGTGTGCCTCTCAAATCATCTTCTAACATTTGTGTGGAGAAACAAAGATGGCCTAGATGGCAGTACATTCTAGAGGTGAAAGTTTGAAACTTGTTTACTCGCTACAAATGTCTAGTATATAATAGCAAAATCAAGTTCACTTCCATTACAACTAGAGCCACTATGAGGTCTCATGTCTACAAGAATTGAAGACTATGATCAATGTCAGAAATGGAGGTTCATTGAGGCAATGTAAAACTTGATTGGTGTTGCTCCTCTTCTACTTGATGTTTAGGTGGAATTATTGAAGGTACATGTACCACTTCTTATGGTAGTGATTATGGAATTTTCGTCAAGTCTACATAAATTACAAAGACCCATGGCTAGTGTGGATGATCATTTCCTTTCCCATGATATAATGCTTCCATTGTTGTTAAGCATGGATAATGGAATAAAGCTCCTTGTCATAAGTGTGGTATTTGCAAATTGTGTTAGAGAGTGTCTCATTGTGATAGGCCATTAGATGTCCATGTTAAATGAGGATTGCACTAACGACATAATGTGCGACACATGTCTAAATTTTGAATAATTATTTTTGTTTTGGCATAACGAGGACTGGTGATGAGCATTGGGGACACTTTAGCTCCTTGAGTGCTTTGACCCAAATAAACTTGGCCTCGACTCCACCCTTAGCCACCTAGATTAGTAAGTCCATTATCAACCAAAAAATTGTTAACATTTCTAAGTTAGGACCTTAGTGTTGTACAATACGAGATTGCATCTATTGAAGGTTGAGTTGTAACTGTTAGCAATAATTCTAGTCATGGGTTCGAGAAGCATTTGGCCCCGCTAGTCGCACAAAGTGCTCAAGCGTAGCTCAGAGAATTTTTGTTTTTCCATGTAGCGGATCAAGCGAGCGGGCAAAGTTTTGATATTGGCAGCCGAGATCCGTCCACGAAGCAGATCAACGGTCATCGGGATCTCGGAGTTGTCAATTCACCCGACATTTAGCAGTAAAGGGGTCCTTTCTATTGGGAGGCTAATTATAAGTCGTTCGATCCAGGGGCGCGTGTCGCAAGGGTTGGCCATCTCGGTGTTTCGCCCGTCGCGACTTCAACACACAAAGGGCAACTCTATTATTTTGAGAGACGCGAAGTGCCGAGAGCATCTGGGAACTCGGGCCCACAGAAGTGCCGAGAGGATCAGAGCCGTTCTTCAGAGGAGACACGTGGCGAGAGATCCCGCAGAGTCGGGGATTGGGGAATTGAAATTCTCGTGCACATGGCAGCAGGAATCGCGATATGTCGATACGCGATTTGCTGACGGAGCTGAGGACTATAGTGGAGTACAGGTGGCAGGATATCACGAGTCGGAAGGATGCGTGCTCGTCGACATCGCAAGCGCCGAAACTCCGATGGGGGTTTGGCTCTGATCGCACGAGGACAGGTCATATGGATCATGTTTTAGCCGGTAGGGGCTAGCCCCCGGGAAAGGAGCTCATCGCACATCGGGATATCGGGGATCCCGGATACAAGGAACTCGCACACTCCAAACTCACGAATCCCAAATCCCCGAAATCCCGAAACATTCATCACGGACCTCCATTTACCTATCCCCTGCCGCCACGTCCTTTTTCCCATGCCATGACATCTGCATTTTCTTCTTGGCCGCTGTGTTCCTCCACCTGGCTCGTACACTTCAAAGCTCATGGATATTGTCACTTGTATCCGCCCTATCGTTTTCCCTGACCGATCACCGTCCATTCACCACTTCACGTCAACTCGTCAGTCCTACCATGATCCCTCCAAGCAAGATTCAAATGGTAGAATATGAAGGTTTCCATGTCCTGTAGCTACAGAGTCGGCCAGGGCCTTCCCCAATCCCAATGGAACAGTTATTGCGGCAGTTGATGGTGGTTGAACATCGTTTCCTCCATAAATGGAAAGTCTAGAATTGACTGTAAGCTTGTCAGTTTTTTCTCAGGTCCTTTGGAACGCGATTGCGTCTGACTGAAGTCCAGGACTG